>CM031242.1:551571226-551760889 GCA_018340775.1 Taxus wallichiana var. yunnanensis | reverse complement strand
TCGACGGGTTTGTAGGGTAATAATAAATGAATTTATTCAAGTTATTATCGAAGCCACGATATCTTGAGTTCTGCAGTTAACCTATTGTATTTGGCTGGAAGTCTCTCATGATTTTACATGGAATCCTTTATTTATACTAGTTAGACCAGAGATGTTGGGAAATATTTTATGAATTTGAATCTATCTTGAAGGCTAACCTTATATCGTCCCGAGTAAGTGATAGACCTTGCAGGGGTAGAAGATAGGCTGCCTTGACTTGCAGAGACTCCATGAACAATCTATGACAATCGTCTTAATTTCCAACACCCGAAACACACCACATGGGGTGATAAAGGTTGTTACATGTTCTTCCGAGAGTTCAGAACCGTCTCCTCTAAATTTAGGAAACCTTTTTCCTTGATCCTCATAAGGTAGCTCCATGAGTTGTTGTGGAAGTGCAAATGGGTGGTATTTCTTCCCCCATGGGTATAATCGGTTGAGCTCCTTCATTTGCCATTTCATTCAGTTTCATCTTCCTAACCTTCTAGTCATTTGTGGCAGGATTTGACTCTTGCGTTCTCTTTCTTGAGCTCTTTCTATTGCTTCAATTTCAGCTCTTACCTCTCAAACTTGACATTTCAGCTTCAGCTTCGCTCTTGCTCGAGCTTCTTCTTGATCTCTACGTCGATGAAGTCTTGATAATTTCATTTATAGCGGAAACTCAACGTCGATGGATTAACACTTGGATTGCGGTGAGAGAGGATTCGGACATGAAGGAGACCTTGAGTTTTACGAGTAGTTTCTGCCTTTGCAGAAGTTTTTCAAAAATTGGGTCGGTATTTCCTCCTTGTCTGCGAGACCACGTATACCTTTTATCAAGTTTTCGAGTTTGGAGATTTAGGCTATTCTTTGTTGAGCTTGTGCTTGTCTTTCTCTTTCCCGATCTACGCAACACGTTGTTCTTCAAATAAATTCCAAAATTTTTAATTTTTGGATATCTAATTTTTTTGGATTTTTATGGTCTTATGCTAGGTGTAGATTGCTGCCAAGTCTGCCCCACGATAGGCGCCTAAAAAGCTGTTGACGAGAAAATCTGTTGGTAGACAAATTGGTGGTTATCTTGCCAATCTATGGGACTCTAGGTCCCTCTGCTTGTGTGGTGCAGCTCCACTTTATTGTGAATGAACAAAAGGAAATCTGTTGTTGGCCAAGAGGTCGGGGATCCAACAAGCACACTCCACTATACCCACGGCAAATGCTTGCAATGAATTGCAAGGGAAGAATTTGTTGAAAGATGGGGAAGCGAGTGAGAAGTTAGTTAGGGAAATAAACTCTAAGTAGAAAATCAGATTCTTTCCAAAGCTAATTAGAAGTTTCACATTCACAAATTATAGGAAGAAAACAATCAAGTTCAAAATATAAACGATGAGAGGAAACCATGCACACAAAGTTACACACATTCATGCATCATGAAAAGAAGAAACTCCTTTCTTTATTGACATATTCACAAGTTGTACAATGCTTAGAAGATAGAGGAAAATTAGATAGGGAAAGTGGAAGAATGTTATCTCTTTTGCCTTGCTCAAAAAAACTCTCTTGAGTGCACAAAATTGACAACCCTTAAGAATGAGGGTGTCATTACATTATATAGAACAAGAAATGACTCTTCATCTACCCCCATGTGTCTTTTCACTTGTCTTTTCCACTTGTGACTCTTGGTATTCCTAGGAAAGAACATTAAGTCCCCTTTTATAAAATAAGGGTGACTTATTACATTTTTATAATATAGTCACATTAATGAATAAGATGAAAACAAAAGTGTAACCCCCAACGAAGAATTAGAACGTGAAAGAAAAGGGGGGGGGGGAGGAGAGGAAAAAGGAAGAAGAGAGAGAGCATTATTCTAGAGCAATCCCGCCACCTTTGAAGGACTCTTGGAAAGCATCACGGTGAAATCTCAATGCCCTTGAATTCTTTATTGAATCTCATTGCCGCCGGTGTTACCATTTGCTCTTGAGGGATGTGGATGAAACCAAGTGAGTTGATCTAATTCTCCACAAGAGTTGATGTTTATGCACTCCGCGTACCAAGCTTGATGACTCTCCGCGATGATGGGAATGATTGCCCTTATCTCTGCCAGAGATTCCAATGTGTTTTCATTGAACGAGAATGGATCTCCCACCTCTCTTTTTGACTCCACCCTCGAATGCCTTCAACAGATCATCTATTGAAGTATCAAGTTCGATCAGCTTAGCACCCCAAGCTTACGCATTTGAGCGGTAGCATCCTTTTGCAGTTTCTCAATCTGCTCTTCATATGACTCAAGCTCATCGATAGCGTGCTTGATCAACTCATACTGTGCAGACAAAGTCTGAGCCCAAACCTGAGACAAGTCCTCCACTTTTGGCCAACGAGAACACACCTTTGGCTACCAAAGAGATGACTTGACTTTGCCCATCTCCATGACCAATGAATACACCTTGTCCCAATGGTCTTTTTTTGTATCAATTACCTCCTTTGTCATATCTTCATGGTCGTGCCATCCATGTGCTTGAGACAAAGCCATCATCTCAGTGGTGACGCCTTCCCTTTCTTGAGAATCATACTCACCCATTTATCGTGGAAGATTCTTCAAGCAAGTGGAAGTCACCCTCTTGGAGCGATTGGAATATGAGGTGAGGGAATATGGTCACCCTCGTGTTTTGTCGGTCCCGAGGAATTATGCTCGTCTCGTAATCAGCTAGGGCCATTTTTCCAATGGGCTCTATAACCTTGGGCATGACTACTTCTATGCTTATATTGGTTCCCGATGTTGGCGCCATCTTGTAGAATCCGGAAGCCGCCTGAGCCAACCTTTCTTTCTTGTTTGACCACCGAAGCAATCGTCAAAAAGTCAAGAATGGTTACTTGTTACCTTATGTGCGGGTTTCTATTGTGGTCATCTCCGCATCCGGGGAAGATCTCATTTATCTATGGCTCGAAGTGGGAAGCGTCGCAACTTCTTGCTCTCTACGAGAAGGTAGGTCCTGCTTGTGAAGTGGGGTCGGCAACAAGAAGAGATGGAGGACACGGAGATTGTTGTATGGTAGAGACTTCGTTCGGGTCAATTTCCCCTTGTTCAAGATCCACCACAGGTATTTCCTCTATTCTTGCTTTCTTGCACAGTCTCCTGTAGCGATGGGCCTCAAGTTCCTCTGATTTCCTCTTTGATCTTTCTCATGAATGTATTGAGCTAGCGACCTTTTCCTTGGTCTTGGAAGGAGTGATAGGACGCTTGTCTCTGAAGGGATGGGAAGTTGCTTGATGAGATGAGATCAGCCCTCTTTCTTTTGAACCACTCTTTGGACCTTCTCGAGTCACTGACCTCCATGTGTTCTTTGATGTCTCCGGATTCGTGCACACTCCACACCACTTGTGGAAGAGAAGTCTTTCTTGTGGGGTATTCTGGATCAAACATCTATTAGCTATCTTCTTGGACAGCATCCTCGTACCACTCGAATTTGAATTTTCTCATTTGATCCATTGTCATCCTCGTAATGTCACGTTCATGGACCTCATATTTATCAATACAATTTGCCCAGAAATCTTCAATTTGGGCGATGGCGTAAGTCAGCATTAAATGAGTCTAGATCTTCTACGATATCAAAATCTACCTTGGGGTTGTACGAGTGCATACTAATAGGGGCTAGGGTAGCTTCAACATTCGTACCATCATGGGAACTTTTGCATGTGAAAATCCTCAGTGAGATAGTTTAAGAGATCTACTTCTTCTTTCTTCTCTTGACTTGCCATTCACGTGCACCAATTGTCTGCATAGTTCCATCAACATGATCCTTTCACTTTGATAGCGAGGCAAACTCATGAGCGATCAAAGCCCTGACACCTTGATGTATGAGAATGTTGTGCGGTGAATGAAGCGTGAGCCATACTTCTGACAAGCCCGGTGGCTTGTGAAGACATCCTCAAATGTTGATTTCCTTCAAGTAACTTGACCACGAACATTGTGAATGTGTCATTCACCTTGGCATAGTGCTGCTTTTTGGGATACATTTTGAGCAGGTGTCAAGCCCCTAAATGGTCTCGTGTTCGCCAAGGCGTAGTCTAGATACGAGGTCATGAAGAATTTCTTAGAAGCGAGGGACTGGAGCATTGGAAATGCCGGTTGTCCTTGATGCGCTGCCCCAATCAATCCCTAACTTACCTTAAGAAGATCGGGAGAATAAAGAGTGCCATCTAGTCATGAAATTTGTGCTCTCTTCGCCCATTACCCGACTTAGAAGAATGATAGCATCAAAGAAAGCATTGTGAAACTCACTGGGAAAGAACCTTTGGTGTACGAGAAGGTTTTCTATCATGATTCAACCAGAGGCCGAGGGTGAGTCCTTGAAAATAGGACTCGAGTCTTGAACCATTCAGAAGATGCAAATTCTTTGGTTATCACGACCATATCCTTTTCAGTTGGGATTTGCATACCTTGTGATATGGCCCTTGGAGTGAGCACAACTAAGACTGAATTGTCATCTGCCCTGATTGTCCCGGTGTTTGGTTCGTAGTGTTGGGCACATGCCAACACAAACTCGATGTTTTAAAGACATGGAATGGCCACTTACGCAAACAATTCTTTGGCGAAGATCTTTTCTTGATAGGTTCCCTCGTCCCACCAAACATTTTGTGTTTGAGCTCCTCCAGGTCCATGTGAGCAACATTATTGTTACCCACACTTAGAAACTCCGATGTGAGAGCCGAAGCAGGGATGCGGGCGGTGGCGTGAACTTCATGATGGCAAAAAGCAACAATATAGGTTATTATGGAGGCGGTAGCAACTTTTGGACTCAAAACCGAAAAAACTGCTATTTTTAGATTCTAGGTCCCAAGAGCTATTATTTTGGGCAGGGTTGCTTTTTTGCCTTATTTATCGACACTAAGAGGTCCTCTTTGAATTCAAACCACGTTCACAGATTTTTTAGGGCCAATTCGAAGCACTTTCTATTTTTAGAAAGTTGTTTTTTGTTTTTGGTTTTTTGGTTTTTGATCCATGTACCCTAGTTTTAAGTTTCTGTGAATTTAAGTCTTTTTCTCTTCTGGAGGATTTTGTCGTTTTAGGAAAATTACTAAAAATAGCAAGTGCGAACCAACGACACTTACTATTTTTGAAGCTTGTCTTGGGCTTCGGGTTGACAAAATAATTCTGAATTCTTTCTAGGTTTTATTTTTGAGGCTTCGTGCAAAGTTTCGCATTTACCCACTTCCTGGATTGATGGCAAATGATGAAAGAAGAGATTAGGGCACAAAAATTCAATTGGCTGCCGTAAAAAATTGAGGACGATTACGGAATTACATTTTTATGCGGCTTGAGGTGCGTGGGAGAGGAGATGCCCAAAGTTTCGTTGGATTTCGCTCACCGGTTTGCAAGATATGAGCGTTTCTTCATTTTTCTTCAAGGGGTTTACGGAGAAATTCAAGACATCTTCTGATTTGGAAAATGGATTTTTAATTTGCACGAGGTTGTATGAAAAAGACGATAAGCGAAGGCAAAGAAGCGATGAGTAATAAGCAAAAAGCAAGTGTCGACAGTTAGGGTTTTTCTTGTGTGTGCGTCCAGGTAGAAGTGGAAGCACTAAGAAGCAACACAAAATATTAAAAGATTGCAAATTTGCACAACTTGGGGATGAGTGCACTTTCTTCACATCGCAGACCGTCCCAAATGTTTGGGACGGTCTGAAAAAGTGTGCCCCCATCCATTAGGTCCACTTGTCACATTTTGATTCGCAGTTGAGGATGAGAGGGCTAGAAAAATGCACTTAGCCACTGTCGAGTCACATGGTTGATTAGGGGCTTAAATGTGAGGGCGCATTTTTGTGTCCCAACCGTCCCAAATGTTTGGGACGGTTGGTGCACAAAAAAGTGCACCCCTCTCTGGTGGACCTTGTCGTGTTGCGTGAATGGACGGAGCTAAGGGCTTGAAATATGTGCACGGGGGCTTAAGTTGTGAAAAGGAGCTCTAAAGCGGTCACATCATGGTCCGAGGGCTTAAATGGGAGGCGCATTTTTAGTGCATCAAACGTCCCAAATATTTGGGATTGGTGCACTGGCGTGCGCCACTCTTTGATTGGCTCAAATTTCCAAGCTTGAAAATTTTCAAACTCCTGAACCGTACCTTGGAGGACAAATTGTTGGGCGCATAATTTGAGCTCCCGAACATCTTTCATACGCTTCTTTATATGAAATTGCATGGAAAAGGCCTTTTGAACACAATGGTGATGGTCTCATACGATTTCGCTTCTATGACCCCGAAAAATAGGATTTTTGTTCGGGGTCAAAGGTTGTGCATGTTGAAAACAAGTTGTGGACAGAACCACTGAGTCTTGTGAAAAAGTGAGACCACCATCCTCTAGAGATCTGAATTAGCTTTCCGACGATATTTTGTTTGGCTCCTAACTCCTTATGGAGCTCCCGGAATCACTTCCCGAATCTCAGGAGTTGTTTTCACACTATGCACTCCTTACCCTCAGGACCCACTTTTGTTGAAACTGCTCCAAAACCTCTAAAACTTCCTAGATTCTTCCAAAAATAATTTCACAACATTATTAGCTCTCTAATACACCTCCATGATGAGTTTGAGTCCTTCGTTCGGCTTGGGGTATGTGCTGAGCCTCAAGAATATCGGAAAAGCCCTTTCCAAAGCTTCTTAGAGAGCTTGTCTTGAAAGATCCCATTATGAAAGGGCTTGAATGAGTTTGGATATCCTAAATCACCTCTGAGTAAATGCGACATGAAACATTAGACCATTGAAAAAGGATGGGGATATGAGTTGACACGGGGTTAGGGTGACCCTACGGGGAATGCTCGGGATGACCTTTAAGCGAAAAATTTCACTGTAGGGTATGGTTGTCATGCTTTCGGGTATACCATACAACACCACATTATTTACTACACATTTATGATATACAACAACCAAATAATTAAAATAATAATAAAATAATAATAATGTCATTAACGCCGCTATTCATAGGCCATCTCCATCAGTGGTAACTCTTTCCCTTTAATCCTCCTACTACCAATCTCACTGCACTTGCATCTACAAAAAATAGAAATAATAACACCCTAGATGTGATGCCCACCACTCATGATAGGCCACAGGGTATACCCCACATCATCAACTTGTTTAAGATCTATGACCGCATGTATGCCTCTATTTGGATCGAGATGCTCTAAAGCTGTAATCCCTATGAGGACCTCACCTTGCTCTTGACCACCTCGGTGCTCTAGTAACTCTCACCCATACATATGGCTCTGGGGGCACATCCTGAGCCATACCTTACTGTGTAGATGCATACTCTGTCGTGAAATAACTCTATCACTCCACCTGAAAATGGTCCTCCATCCACATGGTGCGCCAAATGAACCACAACTCTAATCCATCCTCCATACATCCACCATAGTGTTTCTATGGCCTCCATATGATGGCCCCTGGACCCATCTGATCCCCAACATTAACCCATACATGCTCATGTCCATCCTCCCAGTGCCTAATTGCCCACCTACCTCACTTGTAAATATCTCGGGCCTCTCCTAATCGGCTAAGTGGCCCACTTAGTGGCCTCTCAATATCGTAATACATTCATATACTCATACATGTAACAATGTGATGGCTCCTAATCCATCCCCATGATCCTCTTGTGTGAATATATACAAGTCTTTATACAAGTGGGCCAGCATTACATTACACTAGGCATATCTCGTGGCCCCATGCTTCTATATATGGCGACATATATATGTGTGTATTTTATACAATATACTAAATCCACCACCCTCTACTACCACTAACGAAGTTAGAACTTTTCAATGAACTTACGCAAAAACGAAACCTTAGATCTCAATATAACATCTAGAATTATATGGGTGTCTATCTATGCGTTTCTGTGTCCCAAAGAAATATCATCTCTGCTTCCATCATATGACTACGGGTATCCACTATACTCATGTCTTGCACTCTCGGAGTCATACGATTTGGTAGTCGCAATATCCAATAAACATCATCCAGGTCAATCTCATCTCACTTGTAGGAAACTAAAAGGTACACGTATCAACACACCATATCTCACATAATGCAATCAACATAGGCATATTATGGGGAATCTCCCCCAATCTAGCTTTGTTTCAGTAGGCCGAATACTGGCCTAAGTATCCCACTGACATCGATA
Organism: Taxus wallichiana var. yunnanensis; assembly: GCA_018340775.1. NCBI lineage: Eukaryota > Viridiplantae > Streptophyta > Pinopsida > Cupressales > Taxaceae > Taxus > Taxus wallichiana. The sequence continues at coordinate 551,752,706 of CM031242.1, read as the reverse complement.
ACCCCAAAGTAAGTAAAGTTTTCAAATGATGACCTCAAAATCTCTGAAAGTGTATCCTATGCACACCAAAAAAGCAAGAAAATTATTTTATTAACATCTCATATATATTGCACAAACTAACTCATCATAACACCAAATTATTCGTAATTTACGTATTTTATAGAACAATGCAACAAACCTACTACGGACGTGAACACCCAGGAGAAAGTCACGGGTGCCCCGAAACAGGTCACTATCGCTAGGAAATGGGCACTAGTGTCCCCAAATATGGTAACACCTTGACCGTTTCTACCAAGGTCAAGAACAACCAAAAATACATCAACGTAGTTTTTCAGAAATTACTAAAAACAAACGGTAACAACCAAAATACATCAATGTAGTTTTTCAAAATTACTAAAAACAAACATATTTGACACAATTTTCTTTAAAAAATCCATACTAACTCATCGGTCGTTTACGTAGCTACCAGTATGCTACGCTACTTGAATATGGTCAAACTCGATATTGTAACACATGGCATCCTCACCGATCGAGCTCTAAATATCAATCAATATTAGTACAAATAAACTACTATTCACTTTTCAATATTACTAGCTGTGATAGTAGTTCTACTTTTTCCTATACTGTATAGCTTACTATTTACAACCATTTTTACAATTAATACACGTTGCATAGTTTCTCTTTTCTCATATCTTGAGCCTCATAACTCCGTCATTCTCGCCATTCATGCCATATGATCATAATTACCCTAACAATGTACCATATAAATTTCAATATCTCTTATTCAACTCGAGCACATGTATAAATCAATATCTACTTATACTTAATACTATCTCATACTATTTTTCAATGACTAGAACACACATCTTATACACTTTACTTTCAGCTCAGTGCTTACTTCTCCACCCTTCAACCTTTCACCGAAAGGGGCCATATAATCGGGATCATCCCATAATCCCTCTTAGGATACAATGTAGTCAATCAAAACTCCCTAAAAGCATATAACTATTACAACTTGTTTTGATCTCATTCGAACATAAGTACAATCAATCTATATGACCATTCAATATTTTTTACAATTTCAAATCTATTCACCTAAATGACCTAATTTGGGAAAGACACAGAAACCTCCTCTCTGTGATTAATTCCTCTGGATATAATTCATTCAGAAATCATTATCACTCAAATCAATCAATCAAGATAAATAAGCAAGTTTGTTATTTCTCCCAAATGACCTAACTTGGGAGCTGCAACATAATTACTATCACTCCCAAATGACCTAACTTGGGAGTCACCTTACATTTCTACTTCACTTTTAGATGACCTCACTTGAAGCCATCTAGCATTATTCAAATCTAAACACCTGCTACTATAGGATTGGGGGCAATGAGACATAATTTCCTTTCCTATCTTACTCCTATATGGGTTCTTCAATCAGGGGAACAATACAAAACAAAGAACTAAAATGGTGTTTATCCATATGCAACGGTTGGAAATTTTGGGGATGTAGTCAATGCATGGATGGAGAGTAAAACTATACCTATCTCCCCAACACTCTTCCTTTAATGCGGGACACCAAAATCCTCCCATTTTCAAATATATGTTCAATATCGGGTTGGGAATTGATCACTCCCTACCTCTTCAATCTCCTTCGAAACAATTTAAAATATACAAAATCTCTAAATAATTTCAACTATTTCTCTAAGTTCTCCTTACAATGGGTCACTATATCCACTCATGCCACATGGGTCAAAGCATTGATGCATGGTTTTTCACGTTACAAGTTTATACATTCTACATGCACTCGCAACATGTCTTCTCCAGGACTATATACATGTTCCTTACTTCCTTTACACTACTTGAATTTCATTCAAATAACATAAGGGGTGAAGATGTAGAAAAAAAATCATGCACATACTACTATTTTAATATTCCATCAAGTATGATGCTATATGTATGGATCTTAAGTGAGAAAATATTCACTGTGACATAATCCCTTGTCCATCTACTACCGTGATTATTTCTACTATATTTCTCTCTCACATCTATCATTTCTATACCTGGGCATTAAGGTCAAAGTCACAGGGATTCCTATCTCCGTTTGTCTTTTCACATCTCTCGTCACTTATCCCGAGGGATAAAGCAGCGCCCATTATGGAAACTAGCCTCTACGCACTCTTGTCCATTCTAGGTGCTCATGTCCTCTTTGTTCTTGTTTACATTTTTGAAATTTTTAGTCGGCCTTTTTAGTTTTCTTAACCTTTATCTCAAGGTCGTAGCCGTACCCATTTCGTGTCACTAGTGTTGAAATTCAAACAAGAGATCCATATATATACACAACATACACTCTATTATACGGGTTGACAATTCTAAGGGGAAATCTCATCTACATACTATCACTACCATCAAAGGGACTACATTTTTGGGCTGCATACTCTACATACTCACATAGGAAGGGGAAGCGCTGAATTACATCTCACACATTTTTATTTTATCTAGCTATATCTTTCTATCTTGGCATCATTGGCGCGTGTGGAAACCTAGGTGGACACAATTTCACACACAAGCACACATAACTACATGGATTTTGAAATGTAGTGTAACACTCGGTCATAAGTTCACTCTTTAGGTGACCATTGTGGTCATCCTTAACTTCACATACTGTATATTTCATTCCAATTTGATGTGTTTGTGAGCTTGTGTAGGTAGCTAGGATTTGTTTTTTAGGTTACAACTACCCTTAATGATCGAAATTGCGACGAATAACGGATGATCAAAATGAATAGTGTGAAACCCTAATAACACATGAAGAAAGTATATTTTGAGCATTCGCCGAAAGTCATTTGTGCCCAAAAGTGGTCCCCAGTGCCCAGGTGCCCTTTCTCTAGTCCAAGCTCCCGTGTCCAACTTTGTCCTGTAAGTTCAGAATTAATAATGAGCATTTCGACACTCTATCTAATCTATTTATTAGTTTTTACCAGCCCATATCTATTCTTAGGATAAGCGCAAATCAGCTAAGTCTTCCATCCCTCTAGTTTAATTACAATATTTCATCATTAGAGTGCTTAGAATTCTAAGTAGTCTCAGTATTTTATCATATTAAGTAACTTTGAAATTAGATTTAATCTTATTTTTGTCAAATCACATAAATACAAGTATCTTGCAGCAACATGGCCAAAACTAACTAGTTGATAAGATGTGTAACTACACCAATTCATATCTTAAAAACAACTATTCATTTTTATTTACATGTTTTAAAGTGTCTACTGACTAAAACTAAGTACAAGTATAATATATGCATCCTTATGTAGAATAAAACTCAACAATATACATCTAATCACGAACAACATAGGAGGTAAGAGAGGGAGATCATCATCAAATTACTTTTCCTCGTAACTTAGAGCCTAAATGTTCCCTACACACCTCCCAAATTAGAATGGTCTTGCCCTTTAATGAGGGTGGAAGATAAGAGAATCCAATGAGCGAGAGATATTAAGAACCATATGTAACAAACTTAAATTGATCATTATACATACATTAGAATAATGTAAAAACTAAACACCACAATTAAATTAGTATCCCATATACAAGAAAACCATGATAAAAACAAAGAAATATATGCATGCAAATACATATATGTCCCACGATAAAAATTCCTTGTGTCTCCCTGATGGGGTTATTCTAGTCTGGGATATCAAGGAAAAACACACCCAAGATGCACACCTTATATTGTGAGTTGAGTGTAGGCGTGGAACTAGTAAGGCATTATTCCAAACTCTATAAAAGGTATAATGTTCCAAATCCTATACTAGAATAGATTTTTGGTGTCTAATTAGATCCTAATTGTAAAATGATGATAATAAGTGTGAATGGAGAAAAAATAACTAAACAAAAGATAAGCAAAATGCAATTACAAACCTTCCTATAGATCTTCCTTTCAAACCTCAAATAAGGTTGTATGAAGCCTTTAAACTTGTGTAACCTTGTGAAATTAAGATTGTGGGTGCTCTTGTATGACCTCCAAATATGGCTGCAAATTACTATGAACACATATTTTGTTCTTATAAAGATTACAATATGCCGATATTTGAAAGAAAATTTAGCAAATTTTTCTTTACAATAATCCAAGAGGATTTGTAAAAGGATAGACACGCTCTTCTATAGAGGCTAAATAGTGGTTTGAGTTGGTTTAAAAAAGTGGTTAAATGCACATGCTCAAAAAAAAAGATTTGAGGGAAGTTGAATGGTTCTAGGAAGATAAATGCCATTGAGGGGCAGTAAATGGATTTAATTAGCAGAAGTTTCAACTAGAAGGTGGTCATGCGTGTAATTTAATGCCCCCACATTTTTTAGGATTCTAGAAGTTTAGTTGATTAGACTTGTGAAGTGGAGTCCAAGTGGAGTCCAAAGGGAATCTGAGAAGTGGAAGTTGACTAGGAAAATAGGTGTATTTTCCTAATGTTTGTTGGATAAATTGGACTAAGTACCAAAATAAGCATAGAGGTATACACGCAGAACACAAGTGCGTGAGTACTAAAAAGGGGTAGATGTAGGAGGGCTTGTGTAGATGTTGGACAAGGTAGCACATGGGACAACACACACACAAGAAATAGAGCTAGGACTTAGCCTATTTTCTATATCAGGCTAAAAATAGACTTGGTGTGTGGATCAAGCAAGTGAGAAAAGAACATGAAGATCACGTTTTTGCCAAGGCTATTAATAGATTAAAAAGAACTTATAGTTATGATTTGTCTATTATTAGTATAAATTTTAAACCTATGCCAACTTGTATGCATGGCTATTTTTAGGAAAGAATGCAGCATAATATTTTTTATGAGCATGCCTATTTTTAGGAGAGTGTATGGGAAGTGAAGGGAAAGTCCCCACCCCTATAAATATGTGTTATATGCTTGGTTAGTGGTATCGATGAATATGTAAGTGAGGTCATGCTAGGGTTTGGTGCTTGTGTGCATAGGATATGTGTAACTCTGTATTGACTGGGTTTGTAATCAACTTCATGTTATGTAATGCTTTTGAGTTATAATGGATAATTTTGGATGGATTCTAGTTGTGGATATGCTCTATGTATGGAGATCTAATGGTTCAATTAATCTCGGTTAGTTTGTTTAAACTATTATTTCTCTTATTATATGTGTTTCTAAAGTGAATGAATGCAATGGTTTTATGTATTTAAATGGTTTGATGATTAAATGCGACTATAAAAATGTATGCCTAACTTCTAACAATCAAGTAATCTCTAAAAGGAGGGACCTATAGTGAAGTAGTGCATGTACTTTGGGTGATTCGTTATACCAATTTGAATGAGTGCTAACGCACATAACCTTTAAAGTGAAACTAAGGAATATATTTTGGTTCCATTTTCGGGACCTATTTTCTAGTTGTCTACCAGATGTGCATGTAGATGGCATATCAAATGTCTCTAGAGAGCATTGAGATCTAGTTAGAAGATGACCAAGATAAGTTTGCATAGAGGTATAACACTGGACCTGATTTCAATGCGTGAAAGTGGGTGGAAGATAATCTTTATCATGAGTTATATGATACTTTCTTCAACTTATTTCAGTATAGAATTGTACCGAGTGGCTGAAAGCTTTCAAATCAAAGATAATTTATCGTTCTAGGCCGAGGATTTGGATGTAAGAAGATTATCACACTCTCTTTGATGTTGATGAGGAGTGGAATAGAGTTGTAAATCATTGGTGGGAAGGTGTGTTGTGTAATTATATGTTGGAGTACATAATTACCATGTATTGTTGCCTAGAAGAAGCTAAGTTTGAATTTTTGTGTGATCCCAAAGGATCTTATTTACGTGCTATACCCCTAGCTATCAAGATATTGATAATAGAGTATGGTGTAGAAAGGTTACCTATGACTAGCTAAATCCCAGGTATGGGGTAGGAACAGTGTGGAGAAAGATGGAAACCAGTGAAAAGAAGATAGAGAGAGGAAAGATGGCTCAAGGTTATAATGAAGCATGAGAGAGGGAAATTGAAGGCGATGATGAGTTAAGGAGAATGATGGATCATGAAGGTTTTGAGATCTCATGAAGATGAGGATCCACAAAATCATGTCCTCCCAACTTTGGGAAACATGGTAGAGAGTCCCCATCGACTTCAAATGAGAGCACATCAGAGGAGAGAATGAGAACTATAGGCATGTATCTCTGCCCTACCTTGATACCTAACCCTTGCAAGGTATTCCAGATGTAGAGGTAGTTGTTGAAAGGAATTATAGTGAAGGTAAGTAGGAAGATACATGTAGATATCATTTTGTGTTGAATCAAGAAGTAAATCAAACTAGTAACATGCCCATTATGAAAACACAAGAAGTGCAAGTGTTTGGGAGTAATCTTATAGGATTATTTTTAGGAGTGTCAACAAGGAAGAGTTTGGCGTATTCCATTGGAAGCACTTCTATAGGTGTTGTGACAACACAAATAATAGGTGTCTAGTTCCGTACTACAACTGAAACACAAGGAAGTTCATCAACGAGACCCACCCCAAAGGGCATAAAGGGGTGGGAGGTATCGGAGAGGTTAAGACATCAAATGCTCTTAGAGGAAGTATTGGTGGAGGATCTGGGTCTAGTCCTAATCTAGGGCAAGGTCCACCACCACAATAGCCACCATCAAATCAACATACACCACCTCAACAACTACAACAAACACCTTAAGTCTATTTTGAGATGTCAATTCAATTACAAGAGTATAGAGGTATAGAAGATACAAAAGAGCACGTGCAAAAGTGTGAATTACCATAAGATGCTAAAGGAATTAAAACTTAGATATAGGGAAGGCAAACCAATTTTCTACTATGCTTCAAGGGCACACATAGTTGGTATAGAAAGTATGACCCACATCAGATTGTGGTGGACTATAATGCTTTATGCACACTATGTTTTTGGTTGAGTTTCACATTTCAGAGTTTGAGCAACAGAGCATCAATGCACTCAAGGATATCAAACAAGGTTTATCTGAAAGCATGAGAGAGTATGACACACATTTTAAGACTTTGTTGTCTAAATTATCTTATGATATTCATCCAAGTCAACATGCACAGTGGTTCATTGGAGGATTTGACTCCATTTCAAAGAGCCCTATCTCATAAGATATATGTGGATCCACGCGAGGCCTTGGAAGTAGCTCTGTGTGCTAAAAAGTTGGGAAGTGTTGATATTGGAGTGAGCCCATTCTTTGAGGCACATATAACAACTATGGCTAAGCAGTTGGAGAATATCTCTGACAATTCAACACATGAGACATGTAGTGGTATATGGTGCACTGATTGTGAGGTTGAAAGGACATACTAAGGATAGTTTTGCCCATGTAGGACAAATGCACATTGTTATAGTCTTGTGAGATTTTCCATAAAGACCATGATGTCTAGAATTTTCCTCTCTTGAAGCATGTAAATATGAAGAATGTATCTATGTATAGAAAGATATATGATGCACACACTCATGATATGAAGGATTTTAAGATAATAGATCAAATTCATGAGTCCTGTAAGACTATATTACAAAATAATGTGGTGGCAAGATGCTCTCAAGCACATGATGTACAATATTCCTCATGAAGAACATGTACACTAATGGACTAGGTGGATTTTGTGGAGGATATAGAAGTAGAGGTCATGGTGGAAGAAGTAGATTTCACATGGGACCTATTATACTTGTGGGTCCCTAGATCATTACTAGTGTAATTGTCCCAAAATATAGTATGTGCCTATTATGGAAAAAAAAACATAAACTTGAGGACTACCCTAAACTTTATGAGTACATGTCTAAGAAAAGAAGAAGGAAAGGGCATGGAGATGATCAAGGTGTAGCGCATGAAGGGTGATCAATGGATACCAAAGAAGATACCTAATCTTGAGTTACAACCTTTGTTGGTCACTACTCATGCTGAAGCAACACACACGTGTGAGCCTCTTAAAGCAAAGACCACTCATCACAGAGAGAAGAAGCTAAGGTATGTATGCTAGAAGGAAGTTTTCGAGAGACCTATGGGATCATGTAGAGAGACTGCAAGGTGGGATCAAAAATGCTTGAAGGAACAAACATGTGAGAGAGAACTATGCAAAGTAATGTGAACTCCCACAGAAGGATGTGGATGATTTGAAGGAGGTATGTAAGATGTCACATCAAGAGACATTCCTCTATTAGGGGAATGACTGTGAGAGAAATTACATGCGCACTAGAATTAAGTGTGAGTGATAGATAATACATGCAATCCTACCACCAGAAAACCATGAGTATGATAAGGAGATCACCTTGGATGTAGTAATTGATGGATGGGTGATAAGAAATATCCTGATAGATATAAACGATGAGGTAAATGTGCTGACTCGTGATGCATGGAATTAGATGGGGAGACCAACATTACAACCATCTTCAAATTTGATGTATATGGCAAACAAGATGATGGATACATGCCTATTGGGGTGTTGAACGATGATTCCATCACCATTCAGGGAGCTAAGTTTATAAAATACTTTGAGGTATTAGAGCTTGCTGAAGTAGATAAATTTCTTACACTACTCGGGAAACCCTGGTGTTATGCAAACAATGCAAACCCGTGCTTTAATAAGTGATATATCATCTTTGAGAATAAGGAGGAGCACATGATCATACCTTTGAATGAAGAAAAAGCCTAAAGCATATGTCAAGCCTTTGAGTGAGGAAGAGTTCAATAGGATCTATGCACACATCAGTGCAAGACCCTAAGACCTGTGGAACCTCCAAGGAAGGCGTGCTTCAATGGGAAGACACACAATCAATTATCCACACCACAAGTGTTGCTTTTGATAATTGGGCCCATGACACATATGAAATGGTGGGACATGAGACGAAGGGATGAGAGTAACTAGAATGATTAGACCGCACATGGTTAGGCACATGGGAAAATTTCAGTTACCCCAGTATACTTGTGAAGAAAATCTTGAATATTTCTTGTGCGCCATGGAAGAAAATTGGAAGAATTAATGTGATTAAAGGAACATGTTGATTTATAGCTTACACGTGGGATAATAATGCATTGGTGGGTGACACGCGAGAGATAACTTATCACTTAGTGAGAAGTAAGAATTGCCTTTTCAACAAGGTTCACTTGGAGCATTACGCCTACACATATCTATGAGTATGATGGGAAGAATCCTTCTTTGGTACACATTCATAACTTTTAGAGACAATGGATGCAAGTCCCAAAGGCTTTACCACCATCTCTATGGATGCATAAGTTCTATTTCACCCTATGTGGCTATACACGGGCATGGTATGTGCACACCGAGATCAAATAATAGACTACAAGCTCGACAAGATATGACTGTAGGTATTGTTCAAACCTTTGATTACTTTTCTAAAAAACCTCTAGTACATGATGCATTCTGAGATCATGAAGTGCATCACATTGGGGGATAACATGAAAGTAGAGGAGCTCATACTCGAGTTACTTGGTGAACCTGATTCAGAGGCATGCCCAGATTATGAGGAAACAAAGGAGATACAAATGGGCCACACCTAGAAGGATAAGGAAAAAGTTAAAATGGTGTATTTGATTGATGATGAAGTGTTTGAGAACCTAGATGTTAGCTACATAGAAGCTACACACAAAATAATGACACTATGGATGAAAAGGACCACACATACCATGCACCCATGAATACATATAAGGTAAATATTGGTACCGAGGATGCATCCAAGGAGGCCATTATTGGTGATTACTTGGTCGAATAAGAGGTATAAGAGATCATTGAGCTTACGTGTGACTTCCAAGACTTATTCTTGTGAGGTTATCATGAGTTGAAGGGAGTGCACCCTCATTGAAAGAAATGTAGATCAAGCTGAAAGAAGGCACATGTCTAGTTAGGAAGAGGTCTTATAGGATGAATCCTAACCTGCGCATGAAGGTCAAGGAAGAAATTGATAAGATTCTTAAGTCTTGAATTATTGAACCAATTAAGGAGTTTGAATGGGTTAGCCTATGGTTATAAGCATCAAGATCTATGTGGATTACAGGGAACTTAATACTTCATGTGTCATAGATCCTTTCCCAATACCTTTCATAGAAAAAATCCTTGAAAGCGTTGCAGGGCATGAGATTTATTCATTCACAAATGAGTTCTCAAGATATCATTAGGTGCACATAGCACGTAAGGACTAGGAAAAGAATAATTTCACCACCGAATGTGGAATCATGGCATATATTGTTATGCCTTTTAGGTTGAATAATGCACCAACAACATTCTCGCACATCGTTATGCAAGCTTTTCATTATTTTATTCACAAATTCTTACTGGTGTGTATTTAGATGATTGGAGTGTATATGGGTTGATTAAATATCACTATGATAATTTTAGGCTCATGTTTGAGAGGTGTAGGTAGCTAAGCATCTCTCTTAACATTAAGAAATTTATTTTTCTACACCCTTTAGCACTTTTCTTGTGCACATAATTTACAAGGAAGGATTGTTGGTATTGATTAACTAAAAATGGGAATATGAGTAAGTTAATTTGATCTAGAACGACATGTAAATAAAATAAATAGATATAGTAAATAAATATAGAAATGACCCAAACAACTAATTTAATGAAATTAAAACCCTAATATGTAAGAAGAGTGAGTAAGTGACTCAACTTATTAGAGAACTCACTAGAATGTGTCACAGAATGACTAGAGAAACATAAGCGGGAACAACTATGTGAGGTCCTAAAAGGATAGATCTTGGCTAATTATCTAGACTAGAGCACTGGAAAGGGACCGGGCACCTACGGGTGCTTTGGTATGTAAAATGGGCACCCTAGTCTATGTAAAGGTCTAGAATTGAGTTTCATAGGTTCGACAGTGGTTTAAAACCCTCACCGTGTATCTACGATGCAACCTAGAATTCACTGTGAATAACCCAAGTGCACTGACACATCACTCAGCTTGAGATGAGTGCTCACCCAAAGCACACAAAGGCACCAAGTCCCTCTTTAGAGTTTCTTGTACAAAATGTTAGCATGATGGTGCATATAGGCATTTAGATTCATTACCAATAGTAAACAACACACAATGCATAAACCAGATCTAGATCTTAGAGTATATGTAAGATGAACTAAACAATGACTATAATAATATTTACCACGCAAGAACTAAATTTATTCATGTTAAAAACCATTACCTAGCCAATATGAACCATTCTATTAAATATTGTGAAACACAGAAGCTCCATACATTATAAAGTATTTCCATGAGTCATGCACACAAAAAAACCAACAACATAACTCTACAATAATTCACTCATTCTAAACCGTGCAAATCAATACATATATATAGGGGTGGGAACTTGCTCTTCACCACCCATGCACTTCTCAAAATAGTTCACATGCTAATAATAGCCATGCACCTTTACAAAAGGTTGCACACCATGCAATTTCTCTTAAGAATAGACTTCCTATAGTTAACTCTGAGTAGAAATCCTATTATTAGCCTAAACTATGCATGGCACCCAGCTGTTGCTTGTTCCTAAAATACCATTGCATGGATCATAAGTCTTCATGTCTTTGTGTGCTTAGCACGCTATCTCCAAGAATAGCCCTTATCCACAAACTGACTAAGTGCTAAATTCAAAGTGTTCTAGTGTGCGCTTATTCTACTATTCTTACGCCCTCAAATGCACCTTGCTCCAGTGCACGCATCCTTTATGTGCCTTCACCTTAGAGAAATATGTTATCTACTCAACATTACCCCACACTAAAGTACATTTCCACCCAAAAATGGGTAATTCCTTCTTATGTATCCAACAATAAAGAATAAGGAATGAAAGAATGAATGAAGAATTGTACAAAAGAATGAAGTTTACTCTACAGTACCCTCTTCCTTAGGTAGGACTAACTCTAGATATTCATTTTTGAGTTCAACCTCTAAGGTCTTCAGTCACTTAGCGTGCTCCTATCTTTTTCTGGAATGTTTATCACTATGGCGTCCATTTCATCCTGAGTGATATTTTCCTTTTCATTCTGCAACACTTGGACAACATTTTCCATACTTGATACCATTCCCTCCATGAATTCCATTTTCTGCGCTATAAGTTTCCCAAGTTCATTGATCCTATCTTTGTGTGGATCTTGAGTGCATATAAGGGGCTCACGCTTTTTGTTTTACAAGGGCTAACCTCTCTATGCACCCAAGTTTTCATCCTTCTGAACACCCTTTTAAATTAGTGTTCCTCATTTATTGGGTCTACATCTATGTCTAGTGCATTTGTTTCTAATTCTTCCTCCTCTTCTGCTGCTTTGGGGAGGAGTAATCTCACGTTCACTTTCCTTAGTGTCTGAGGGCTTCCTCTATCCCCCTGATGCTAATCCAATGCTATCCTCCTGTTCATCTTCTTCTTCCTCCAATGGTGAAGTGGGATTTTCAGCCACCAGGCTCCCAACTGTATGTTTCCCCTTTGGCGGGCTTGGTAGCATAAATTCATTTTCAACATACTTACCATTTTCTAGCCTAGGCTTAAGCTGGATATAAATTAGCGTGGCCCCACTGTTGCCAATGGACAAAACTGACATGCCTCATGGTTATATCATTTGATATGAACCTCTCAATATAAGAAGACCTACCTAGGTATGTGTAAGTCTTTCTCAAGGTATGGTAGTCACATTCTACCTTTTATGCATTGTAGATTAACATTCACGCATTGGGAAAACCTGTGAAATACTACCTAGAATAATCACGCTATAAAGGCGTAAGGAGTTTACACCAGGGAATCCATGTCCCATCCTTCATTGCAAAGCACACAATGTAAAAGTGTTGGTACACAAAAATTGTATTGACTTCCCAACTACTGATGACAACTCCTTAGGAATTCTCCATTCCTCTTTGAAGGCCGCACAAAGTCTGTCATACCACATCTCTACCCTTTGCTTGAATGGGCCACTCATAGATCCCTCACATAAATACTTCTCAAACCTCTCTACTAGAGACTTATTCTCTGTAGGATACTCCCAAATCTTGTTCTTTGGCCCATCAAACACTCCAATTTCAACAAAAAGAGAGAAAAATGGCTCTAAATCTTATCTTCTCACCTTTGCGCACTTATTCAATGATGGTATCTACTATGTATCCTGCCAAGTTGTAAATTTCTCCTTGTGACATCTTCTTGGCAATGTGTAGCCACATGGTGTTCACTTGTGACCACCTTTCCTGATCATTCAACTTTGTGAGTAAGTGTGCGACCACCTGCACAACATGGTACTTCCTTAGCTTGTAAATGTCCATTCTGCATGAGACCCTTTGAGTAACCCAACTCCTTGTGGGTGGCCAAAATAATGACATTGTCAGATAAGTCACTGGTAATATTTGTCCCTATTCCCTTCAAACCTGTTAGGCTCACAATTAAGGGCACAATGATCCTCATCCGCCACCTAGCAAAATAAAAGAAGTCCTCATGGACTCTACTCATAAGCCATTGATATAGTTTCTCAGGTTTTCCAAAGTAAGGGAGTTCATATAGCTATAAGACCCTACCTTCTTCAACAACTTCTCTCTAGCATCATCATAGACATGCATATTGTCGACTATGCACTTTTTTCGCTTTGCTTAACAACGCATCTAAATATTCATTTTTTTCACTCGGCTTGTGTGATGATTAGAGTTGCTTACCTTGCTCCCATGCAGACATGAGAATCCAGTCATGTCCCATGATAAAGTCCTCTGGTACTACATTTTGAAAACTTTCTTTTGGGGACATCCTCGATCTCCACCTCAGTTTCTACCTTCTTCTTCCCCTTTTTTCCTGCTCTAGGTGCTCTCCTTGGTGCCATGGTAAGACAAGGTTGTGCCTTTTTACTTATGTCAAGAAAAATCCCATGCCCTAGCTCGAAATCACGTGCCCTAGCTTGAAATGGCACACCCTATCTTCTTCTCAAACCTTAGCACTTTATTTCTCCTCTCCACATGCCTCTGCTTCACTCAAACCCTTCTCGAATGGGGACACAAGCCAATTTCATGCACAAATCTACTCTCCTCACCTGGTTTCACAACTCTCTACACCTCAACGCGTCTTTCTCTCCTTTCGATCGAAATTAGTTTTATCAAATACTTGTGATCATAAAGGTAAAAATGAACCCACATCACGTCATTATATAAATTTTGAAAAAGTCATTGCATTTATTTCTCCTCCACCTATCACCCATCCTCTCATTAATTGACCATTTACCAAATTTCAACATGATACACCTATACACCACAACCATAACCTTCTAGTGTGCCTTTCTACCTTTTGGCTACATACCTCCTTTCGTGTGCTTCCATGCACCGAATTACCTGCACCGTGCCTTGCCTTCCTCTAAGTAGTTTTTACGGTGGCCATAACTTACCTCGCATTACACTATGCATTCATTGTTTCAAACTATGGTCTTCTTTAGGAGAAATTTTCTTTCTAGCAATACCTTTCCATACTATCTAAACTTTCTAATAAGAGAAACCACCTACACAAGTATTTACTTATGAATACACATATTTGAATGACAACCACCCCACACTAAGCGTATGTACAGTCCTCTGCACATAAAAACACTTCAATCAAGCGATCGACTTCTAGTGTGTAAACATGCTTATTACACAAAACACTGAACTAAATTGACAAAGCATAGAGACGAAGAAGGAAACACATTAAGGGAAATATAGTAAGGGAAATCTAATCTAAATGGAAATACTGCCTTATTACAAACACCAAGAAGGATTATTTATAGTAGGGCTTTAACCTACTCCCGTTGAAGTAACCAGGAAACCGTGTTCCATCAAGTGCCTCTAATTGACAAGTGCTTGAGTCAAGTATATGAGTGATAACATACGGTCCCAACCAATGCACCTTAAGCTTTCCTAGGTGGCATAGAAAATTTGAATCATAAAGAAGTACCATCTACCCAACCTCAAGCTTCTTGTCCCTAATGTCATTTTGTGACATGCCTTCCCTAGATTTTTCTTTCTTCCGACTCCATCATGCTATTTCCTACCTCTCATTCAGTTGTATCAACTTATCAATTCTTTCTTCCAATTCTTTCTCATCAGCTAGACCTCTTGCATGTGTAATACATAAATAAGGTAACATGAATTCCATGGGAAGAATTGCTTCTACGCTAAACACCAATGAAAGGGTGTTGCCTTATTCAACCTTTGTAGGTTGTTCATATACCCAAACACAACAAATTTTTATCATCCCAAAAGATTTCCTTCCAACATCATAAATTTTTGTCAAATTCTGCTCAATATCTTGTTCAAAGCCTCAACACCCCATTTTCCCGAGGGTGATAGGGTGTTGTCTTATGGTGTGCAACCATAAATTCATCCAATAATATCCCGATGGTCTCATTAAGGAAATGAGTGTCTCTATCACTTGTCAAACTTAAAGGACATCCATACATGGTAAGAATAGTTTCCCACAGAAACTTACTACTATACAATCCTTTGTAGGTTTTCTTCTTCTTCCCACCTTGTAAGATAATCTATACAAGTGATGATATAGCGTGATCCAGTTCTACGCGTGGCTAGGGAAATAGGACCCACAAAGTAAATTTCCATTTCTCGAAAAGGTTCTCGCACTAGTAATAGGCCTCAAAGGAATTTCATATCTCTACCCAGGTTTTCAAGACAATAAAATGATCACACGCCTTACAATAGTATTTGTAATACTTTACAAGGTCTCTAACCATAAACTAGCTAGTAGAATCTTGCACGCGGTGGCATCACCTATATAGTGTCCACCTACAATAATTCCATGAGCCTCCTCCATGGTTGTCATGCACTCATGCTCCAAAGACACACTGATGCAATACTTCATCTCAACCTAGTTTTTATAAGTCACCATTGATCAATATGAAAGGTGTGATGCGATTGGAAGTTGTTTCTTTTCCAATGCCTTCATTCCTTTGGGTGTCATACATGTGCATAAAAAGAAAACAACATCCTATAACTCCAAGGGTGTATAGTTCAACCTATATAATTATGCATTTGACATTTTATATTCAATACTCTGTGTATCCTCTCCGATTGAATCCTTGAAAAATGATTTGGACCAAAATTTCATTTACTTAGCTTTACTACCACTGTAAATTCTAACTCATGAAATAAGAGAACCCATCAGCATATGTTCCCCTGTAAGATGAGCTTGTTCACCAATTATATCAATGCCATGTGATTTGTATAGAAAATGAAGGGGGTTTCGAATAAGTATTGGCTAAACTTATGCAATGCATAGATCATTGACAAAGCCTCACACTCCGTAGTTGTATAATTCTATTCTGTAGGAGTCAACTTTCTACTAGCAAAGCAAATAGGATGATCTACAATACCTTTTCCAGGCTGAGCTATAATTGTGCCAATGGCTATGAAAAAGGTGTCCACATGTATGTGAAAAGGTATATTCCATGAAGGAAAATGTAGAATAGGTGTCGTAGTAAGCCTTTCCTTCAACACTTTGAATGCGCACTGTTGTGGTTCTCCCCAATAGAAATTGTCTTTACCCTTTAATAACTCCTCTAATGGCATGGAAATCTTAGCATATCCTTTGATAAAATTCTTGTAATACCTTGTGTGGCCCAAGAATCCAAGCACCTCACTCTGACTAGTAGCATCCTTCAAGCCTAAGATGACTACAACCTTAGCTGAATCTACTAACAAACCCTCCTTGTAGATGATATGACCTAGCAGAGTTCCAAAAGGTGTAGAAAATACACACTTCCTCATATTTAAAGAGGTGCTTAAGCATGAATCTCTCAAACAATAACCTCAAATTATCACAATGATCCTTGATAAGCCCATACATGGTCCAATCATCCAAGTAAACCTACAAGAATTTGTGAATAAAATCCCCTGAATGCTTGAACAACAATGCATGAAAATACTACGGTGTGTGTTCTTTAATCCAAAGGTCATCATAGTCCATGCATAACTTCCCCATTCGGTGGTGAAAGTTGTCTTCTCTTGATATTCTTTAGCAATTCTTACTTGATGATACCCAGAGAACCCATCTATAAAAGAGTAAATTTCACGCCCTGCAATGTCTTCCAATATTTCCTCGGTGAATGGTGTAGGGAAATGATTAATTACACATGCAACATCCAACTCCTTGTAGTCCACACAAATCCTAATTCTTCCATATTTCTTTATGTTGATTACCATAGGTCTAACCTAATTTGATTCCTTTATGGGCTCAATAATTCCATATTCCAACATCTTGTCAATTTCTTCTTTAACTTTTACATGCGAGGTTAGGGTTCATCCTATAATCTCTCTTCCTAACCAGGGTGCGAACCTTCCTTTAAATTAATTTTTATCTCACCCAAAGATTCATGCACTCCTTTCAACTCATGTGATCCCTAAGAAACAAGTCTAGAAATCTCGTAGTAACTTAATTATCTTAGTCACGTCGATTCATACCATGTAATCTCCAATGATGGATTCCTTAGGTTCAGCATATGTACCAATGTTCACTTTCTTCATCTTCATAGGTTCATGCAGTAGGCACGCTTTCTCATCCACACTATTTAAGACCTTATGTGTACCCTCTTGATCTATCTCCAAATTTTCCACTTCTTCATCATCCACCATATAGACCATCTTTCCTTTCTCCTTCTCTAGGAAAGCACGCTCAAGCAATTTTGCATCTGTCTCATCTACTTCATCAAAACATGTTTCTAGGCCTTACTCACCAAATAAATCCTGAATGAGTTCTTTAGCCTTTGCACTATCTCCCATAGTCAAGTGCTTCATAACCTGTAATGCCTCTTTCACCGGAGGTTTAGTGGAGAAGTAGTCAAATTTTGGATCATTCATGCAATCAAGTCTTGCCAATTTCCAGTCTCTCTATACAACTCCGCATAAACATACCAAGTGCGTGCACAACCTTGCAAAGTGAAATAAATTTTGTGCACCCATAATGAAGGTGGTAAATCTTCCTGCCCCTTTGTACAGAGTCTCTCACACTATTGAACATGGTGCTGAAAAATATTATTACCATGATATTCAAAAATTTGAGTAGGTGCATTACTTCTGAGAAACCTTGCTGATATGGCAACTCTCACCTCTCTCCATTCTATGAGGTTATCCCTATGAACCATCCACCAACATGTTGCTATCCCACAGTGTAGGGTATAAAATAACATATTTCTTCTATCCACCTGATCCTTCCATTGGAATTCCATGGCTCATATGAATACCTCAAGTGTTTCCTTCACCAATGTACCGGGTACAAGGTTGTATCCAAACCATCTAACACAACGCACTGACGATTACGCATGCATTTGTGCTTCTTACCTCATGCCCAACCATCTTGTAAGTGTCATGTGCCCAATTGTCATAGGTAATACTTGTAGTATCATTGATGGAATGTGCATCATTCAACTAGAGAATTCCTTGCTTAGATGGCTCAAGTGATTCTAGATCTCGAATGTTGCACACATAAATCTTGTTCAGGTATTCTTCACTTAAGGCCTCAACATAAGGTGTAGATTTCCAATTTTTTAAAGGGATAATAACTTGTTCCTCCTTGTTCTCAAAACTGATATATCCCTTGTTGAAATGTAGATTAACTTTATTTTCATAGCACCAAGGGCACCCAAGTAGACCTAGGAAGTTGTTCACTTCTACAAGCGCTAAGACCTCAAAGTCCCCAGTGAACTTGGCCCCTGTATAGTAATGGATGCATCTTTACATATTCCAATTGGTGTGGTTGTAGTCTGATTTACCATATACAACACATTCGAAGATGGAATGGAGGTATTCCCATCTAAACCCATGCATCTAAGGTAAGTACATTCACTTCCGTGCATGTGTCAATCAAAATATTTCTCAAAATCCATCCATCCACAACAATATTTAGAGTGATCTCCTTGTTATAATCCAAACTATGAGGAGGGAGATTAACATGCAGAATCTACCATCCATTCTCAATACCATCATGTGGATTGTTTCATTTTAACCAACTCCCTAGTAATGCAATAATGTTCTCCGATGCAACATCTGCATACTTCCTTTAGATCATCAACATCCAACCGGAAAGTCTCTCATTTTCTTCTATTCCAACTTCCATGAATATTCCTTTAAACACTATATTTCACCCTCTGATTTCTTAGTACCTCTATGGTTTCCTAATAAAACTCCTTCTGATGTGTAGGTTCTAGGTATTTTACATGTAAAACCTCCTCCTTAGTAATGGGAGGCTTCACATTTTTAACCTTTCTCTAAGCACGCACAACCTCAACAAGTGTAGTAATATTCACAGGTACCATCTCAGGATCGGTGCTAATTTCGACATCCATTGGTTTTCCACGACGCGTTTTATTCTAACCATCCCTGCGCCCTTGTTCTCTTGTTTGTGCTTCTTGCTCAAATGTTCATATAAATTCAAGAAATCTTCATAGTTATGATTCTTTCCACAAAAGAACAAGTAATGTTATGAGGACATTCATGCCTATAATGGTAAGGGGATCCAAACATATAACATGTTCCATGAGGGAACTCACCTTGTCCACCACCGCAGACTTGGCCTCCGAATCAACCATGGTATCCTCGACTCTACGTGGCCTCCGTCAAAGTGCCCTTCATTTTGATCATAGCGCCCTTGAATATGATCATGATCATGTTGCTCACTTTTATCCTTAGAGTTATTCAAAACTCCCGTCTATCATACACCAATATATGTGGAATCATGGATCCGATCAATCAACTTGTAATCTTCAAGATTATGAGTCATGGACCGATAAATCTTATAGTAATGGAGGACATGTTCTTCCTTATCGTGCATGAAAACAATGGACATCAACTTGCATCATGGTCTAAATGACATATCTCACATTCCATTAACAAGGAGTGCACCGATTTGTGAGGAAAAATATCCTTAGTATGCCCCTCTACTTCACAATCTGTGCACCAAACTCCACTGCGTGTCTCATGTGTTGTATTGGCTGATAGTTTCTCTAACTATTTTTCCATTACCATAATTTGAGCTTCCAAGAATGGGCTCACTCTAGTGTCTATGCTCCCAACTAACTTAGCCCGTAAAGCTACTTCAAGTGCCTCACGCAGGTTTGTATAAGTCATGCCCTCCTAAAAGGCGTGATCGAGGCCTCCAAAAACTAGTGTGCATGCTGACTTGTATGGATATCATATGATAGTTTAGACAAGAGTTTTGAAATGAGAATCATATTCATGGACACTCTCAGTAGTGCCCTAATTAATATCCTTGAGCATGCTTATACTCTTCTTCTCGAACTCAGGGATATAAAATTCTTTAATGAAAGCATCTCATAACGCCATGTAATCCACACAAGTTTGATCAGGGTTAAACTTCTTGTACCAGTTGTGCACACGTCCCTACAACGTAGTTGTAAAAGAATTGGCCTTGTACTCAGAAGTCATGTTATTCCTTTCGTGCGCCTACAATATCTCACACATAAGGACATGCTAAACATAATCTTCTATTCCCCTATACTCTGGGAGATGAAGTGAAATCTCCATGTAAATATTCTGGGGCTGGTGAAGACCATACCCACCAAATCTAGAACCTCCTGTGTTACCTCCACCTCTAGATCCACCAAATCCGAGCCACCTGTTTCACCCGATCCTCCCATGTAACATGAATGGACCGGAGGATGTACTACCTTATGTTCCAATAGTGGTGCTAAACTTAATTCCTGATCTACGAACTTTCACTACTCCCAGATGTGATTCCAAAGTTATGCGTGCCTATGATATGTGCTAATGGCATGCACGAAGGTACCTCCAACTAGACCTCTAAATAAAAAGGAAGACACCTTCCCAGCCATAAATGTACTTGTTATCGATTTACTCCTAATCCTGATGATAAGTAAAAATTACCTCTTGCTACTCTACTGCCCAAACTAGCTTGCTAAATACTTTTAGTACTAAAAACTAGAAAACCAAGCACAAGGGCTAAATTTCTAGGTAGATTCGATTGCGTGCATGAGGCCCATGTTGTCTTTTTGTGCACGCTCTCATAATAGGATGATAAGGGTTCCTTGTCTTACTTTCCCAAATGGTAGAGTTCGGATGCTCTAGCTCCACGTCCTCTGCGTGAGCTCTAAATCCATCACGAGCCATCTCTCTCCACATCACCATCGATTTGGCAACCTCGTGCTTGCTTGTCTAAATCCCTCTCATGTGCCTCATTGAACTTAAGCTACCTTTCTTCTCTCTTTACCTCCTCTCGCTGCTAGGTCCACCATCCTTCACCACACTTGCTCCTACCCCCGCGCATGGTGGGGTTTAGCTGAGACATCAGCTTCTCTTATGAATTCAAGGTTACCATCAAGATCTTGCTCACAAGTGGAATTACGTGCAAATATGATCTCCTGGGATAACATAAAAATTGAAACTCAGCTACCTCTAGACAAGATCAAGTGAAAATTGAGTACTACAAAATATAGCTATTCATAACACCACGAAACCAAGTATCTACAGTGTACATCCAAATTACATCAGCATCAGAGATCCTAAAATTCTTCTTACTTCCAGAAAAGTGTGCAAAACCTCCAATTCCTTCTAGATGCATAAGAACCAACCAACGATCGTATAGTTCTATGGGAAAGATAAAAAAGAAGCTCTTATATAGGTAGTCATACAAATTCTGCTCAACCCACGTGCGTGCATCAAACCGAGATCCAATGTTGAATCTCGAAAGCGTATTCTTCTTCTAGATCTACTATCCACTCCTTAACACTTCCTAATGTCAAATGGTACGTTTTCATCACATATTATCCCTGAAAACAATGAAAAGAGTTCCCAACAATGGAACTAATGATGTAGCCTAGAATTCACTTCGTCAATAACCTAAGCACATTGGCACATTACTCGCTTGAGCTTAGTGCTCACTAAAGCACTCAAAGGTACTAGGTACCTCTTTAGAGTTTCTTGTACATAATGTTAGCATGATGGTGCATATAGGCATTCAAATTCATTACCAATAGTAAACAACACATAGTGCATAAACTAGATCTAGATCTTAGAGTATGTGTAAGATGAAATAAACAACAACTTTAACAAGATTTACCATGCAAGAACCGGATTCGAGTTATGTTCAACACAAAAGGTTGCACAACATGCAAGTGCTCTTAAGAATATACTTCCTATAGTTAACTCGAGTAGAAATCCTATTATTAGCCTAAACCTGTACACGGTGCTTAGCTATTGCTTGCTCCCAAAACACCATTGTGTGGACCACAAGTCTTCATGTCTTTATGTGCTCAACAAATTATTCCCAAGAATAGCCGTTATCCACAAACCGGCTAAGTCCTAAATTCAAAGTGTTCGGTGTGCACTTATTCCACTATTCTTCCGCGCCCTCAAATGTGCCTTTCTCTAGTGCGTGTATCTTTTATATGTCTTCACCTTAAAGGAATATGTTATTTACTCAATAGTATCACATCAGATTCACCTGCACTACGTTAGTTGTCACTATTAATCCAAGATGATAAAAAGACCCTGCAAGAGACCATAATAAGTATCAAAACCATAAAATAGAAGAATACAAATGAATGGGTTAGAATAATCTCGGCTACCACAATGGTGGGCCTAAAACGAGTATTGCACTACATTTTAGACCTAAATGTAGTTCTGGTGTGTGTGTGCATCATGTGCCCTAGATGCTCTTGTGTCAGTCGCACTTTGAGAAATAGTGAGCAATAACTAGATGTAGAAAATGTAATAGAATGTGTACATGGAATAAAATAGAATCCCTCCCCTATGCTTGTGTGATGCAGATGAACCAACCTTTTCCTTGTGATGGAGTAATGGATGCAAATGATCTCCAAATGGATGCAACTCTAGGTGGATGATAGTAGTGACTAGTGCTTCACCCTTATTATGGTCTCATAACTTTATATTTATAGGGTTCTCTTGATCTAATTTCGTAATTAACCCTGAAATGGCTGACCACCAAAAAGATAAAGACCTCAAATGGCTAGAAAGAGCCCAAAAAGTGGTGGGAAATTTCAAAAGTATAGGGGTTCCCATAGGTGCCCCAATACTACCCAGGCGCCCAATCAAAGCTAAAATGATAGAAGATAAAACCGATTTGGGCATATGGGTGTAAGAGATCGGAAATGATAAAAGGAAATACAATAATATGACCAAAAGATGGGGGTTGGTTAGTACTTTCTTCGCTCAAAATCTTATAAATAGTAGTATGAGACCAGGACTAGATAATTTCTAAAGTGCATGATTTTGTTTCTACATTTTCCCCACTTTATGTTGGTGAGCGGAAAGCTTGGTAACATAAAGTAGATAGAGATGCATACCTAATGTCCATGAAGATTGAAGTATAAAAACATTTGAAGGACTAGACAAAGCATGGAATGACAAAAATATGATGGAGAGTGGAAATTATAGATAAAAAAGCACAAAACAAAGTGATGAGAGTGAACCTAGGGCGGAAACACGTGTAGTTTTTGATGTGTGTAATGTACCTACATGGTTAGTATAGTGTGTGTGCCTTGCGAAGTGTTATTGTTGATGTTTTTATTGTTGTTGTTTCCCCATTTGACTACTTGTTTATGATATGACATTGGATCTCGCAAAGAGAAAATGATCAAGTAGTGAAATATGTATGTATGTATTTGTAAAAACGTAATGTAAAAGACACGTGTAAAATTATATAAGTTTAAAATATGCAAATGAAAAAGTGTAAATGGAACATGTACATCGATCCATGTCAAGAAAGAGAGTGTAAAAGGATATCTTGTCATCTTGCCGGGTTTTTTTGGGAAATTTGATGCTATAGGCTAAAGAAGTATAGGGAGGAATTCCAATGTATCCTTCAACTTGTAACTGCTTCCCTGAATGTGTATGAAGAGATCTCTGTACGTCCTAGTTTTTTTGGCAATCCGATGCCATTGGCCAAAGTAGTGTAGGGAGGTACACCCACTGTAACCTCCTACCGTGTAATTACTTCCCAAAATGCTAAGGACACCATGTCTTGTTAAATCCGTTATGTACGGGGTTCATAGACTGGTATGAATCCACTCACTGTATGTAACCCACAATGCCAAGGGCGGAAAGTGCACCGAATCGAACCGGTGTAGAAGTGATGTGTAGAATGTAAAACCCAAATGATTCCCCCTCTTTGGGGGCGCATGCGACGTCGTTGATAGGGGAATGCAGCCCCAAAAGAGGAATTACCACATGAACTCTTTACTTTTCCCTACATAAGGAAGGGAATACGCTTAGTAGAAACCAAGGTGCGCACATAAAAAAATAAGGATAGCCAAAAACAAGTATTAGTACGAACAAGCGTGCATGTAGTAAACAATGTAAATGATAATAAAATAATGTAAAAGCTTCTAAGAAAAGTAATGTAAACACGCAAGAAGACAACTAAGTCACACAAAGTGGGTCATAAAGCATGGGACATCACTCATGATTTTGTAAAACACGTATGGATATCATGGCCACAAAAAACAAACACATGTGCACACCAAACAAAGGGCAAGGCCCGCATACAAGAACAAACAATAACAGTACAATATAAGAAACAACTATGGAAAATAGTATCCTTGCATAACAAATGCTTCACATGAAGCACCCTTTAGCATGTCAAAAATATAACTAGTATGTAAAAAGCATATATAACCAAGTAATGTAAAGTGATAAGTATGAAATGAAACAATAACACTTGGAAGAGACGAATACGGATGCCCCCAATGACAAGTGTAGGAAGGGTAGAAGACAAACATCCATGCTGTGTGTAAAGACTTGTATCTCGCGATCAAAAGTAGAAAAAAACATGAGCACACATGTGTGGAAAATTTAATTTGTGTATCTATAAAATGCAGCAAAGGCCGTGGAGAAAATGCAATCATGTTTATAGATAAATGACATACAAATAATATAACTAGCACGTGTAATAAAGTGACCATGAACAAGAAAAAGTAAGCAAGAGTAAGAGCAACCATAATATGTAGCATGTTGTTGATGGATGGAATGGAATGCAAAATGGAGTGATAGGGGCTGCATGCCCCCCAAGTGAATGTAAGTGTATGTAGTGAGGTGCATTTAGTTTTCCCCTCGGTAGTCAAGAATGAACAATAAACGAGAGTGCGTCATTGGGAAGTGATCGAAAGTGTGTGTTGTGTCTATCACTTTGTGATAAGTATGTATGCATAGTGATCTTGATGTGCATGAACCTTATAGCCGAATCATATATCATGACAAGATGAAAGTAGGATTGATGATGTAGCCTAAAGCGTATATCACTATTAGATGAATAAAAGGGAGTGGTGATGTAGCCTAAAGTGTATACCACTATAAGATGATAGAATAGGTGACCATTTAGCCTATAGCATATGTTACTAACGTAGTAACGTTGCATGATAGAGAGTCTAATGTGTCAGTATGCTAAGGTCCATTTGATTTGTAAACCCTTGACAGTCGAGTATGGATTAAGGAACTAAAGTGCATCATAGGGTAATGAGTGTAGCACGTAGAAGACAATGCAATATGCATGATGATAATAGACGACCATGTGATGAGTAGAATGTGTTATATTTAATGTATAGGATATTATGGAAAAATGCATAGATAGACTAATAATGTGAAGTGCGTGTTATGTGATGTGTATGATAAGTAGTATGTAATGCTAGATGCAAGTGTGACACATGTATGATGAGGACAAGTATGATGTAAATATATGTAAAGATTGAAATGGTATAGACTAAATGTAGAATGTATGATGTGAGATGTGATGTGTGGTGCCTAATGTGTAGTGTGTGGGGTTCATGTGTAGTAATCCCTCAACAGTCAAGTGTGAACCAAAGCACAAAAGTGTGTCATTGGGTAATGAGGATGTTAAGATGTATGTATGAATAGGAAAGATTAGATGATGCTAAGATGAAGGGGGAAGTGTGTTAAATGTGATGCCCCCAAGCCATGAAGGAAATGAACTAACCAATGTGATGAAGGACAAAGGTTAGTCATCCGATGCACGTGATGGTGAAAGCATACGACTATGGTCTAACAATGGTAGTATATAAGAAAAACAATGTCTTTGGTGAGTGAAGTATATGTACATGTGATGGATGAATTTATGATGAAGGTCGTGGCATCAAAAAATGCGTCGGTGATGGTAATCTATGCTATGTCTAGTGTGAAGGTGATGAACATCCATGTGGAATAAACCGAGGTGGTGATCATCGTCAAGATGTAGTAACTATCCTAGGGATGGGCCTATACCGGTGTGTAGGACTAGTAGAGCGGTGAGGTCATGTAGATAATACACGAGTAGGTGAACTAGGAGTAGATTGTGCTTTGAGTAACATAGAGTGTGATGTGGTAGATAAAGTAGATGATGTACTAGCTATTGTGCAAGGAGATGGCGACCATGGAGTAGATGGAGGGACACTATCAATAGAAATGACTTGATTGTTATGAATAAATTTAAGTCGTAAATGATTCATAGAAATGATAGATTGAGAGTGATGAATCCAATTGAGATAAAGAAGCATGTCACAATTGTCAACTGTGTTTCCAACGAGGAAAGGCACAAGTAGTGTAAGAGGGCCAATTGTGACATCAAGTTTGACAATGCCAAAGGGTTTTTGAAAGGATATTTGATTTGAAATGGAGGAGGACCGTGATAGCCTTGAGAAGTGAAATAGAGCATGCACTAACGAGCCATGATGGATCAACCTTAGTGTTGTTAATGGAGGTTGAGCCAACATAAGCATTAATATGTAAATGCTTAGATTTAAAAGTGGTATGATAATCAACATCGAGAAGGAAATGATTATTGGCAAAGCGTTAGTGTTTGCACTAAGAAATCCGAGCTCTTGATCCGGAGGAGGAGTCTTGTGTGATATGTATGATTGGAAAAATAGTCAGATGTCTTCTTGTCACATTGTTGAGATTCGTTGTTAAAGAGCTTGAGTTTACCCTTTTCGTTGGTGGGCGAGTTAGTAGACTCGGAAACTCTAGTTTGTTGTCATCAATTAGATCTTGGATGATTGTACAGAGTTTGAAACATCTATTTGTAGAATGTCCACATCGATGATAATCACAATGGAAGTTATCATTTTAGTTCCTACCTTTTGGTCGTGATGGGTCTAACTCGAGTGGTGGGGGAAGAGTAATAAGATTAATTTTGAGAAGTTGTTTCAATATGAGATGTGGATCCATTGGAAAGTTACTAAATGTGTGTCGAGGTTGTTGTGACTAAACCTATTTAGTGGGAGTGATTGTGTTGATGGTGATTTTAGCATCGGTTGGCTTAGTGGCTAGATGGTTTGAATGACGTCTTGTTTGGAAAGTGAATGGAGGAAAAAGCTTGTTCACGATACTTAAGCTTTCCTATGGATAGGCATTTGGTCTCACAAAGCTTAAGCGTATGATAA
Source organism: Taxus wallichiana var. yunnanensis (assembly GCA_018340775.1). NCBI lineage: Eukaryota > Viridiplantae > Streptophyta > Pinopsida > Cupressales > Taxaceae > Taxus > Taxus wallichiana. The sequence goes on along the minus strand of CM031242.1, from coordinate 551,725,308 downwards.
ATCGATCAAATGAAGGAGATGTTTCAAATAGAACACCTGTCTTGGAGAGGTGATAAAAGACTTTGAATGAAAAATTCTTGAAGCTCAAAGTCTGCAAGCACATTTTTCATCTTAGCAATATTGTTCTTATACCTAAAAACATAGTTAGCGAGGTGTTCATTTGATCCCTGTTTAAGTTGTGTTAATTTGAGCTTAAGAGATCTTAGAGCATTTATTGATGGAGAAATTAGTGAGAAAGGTAGTGGATAGATGTGTGAATGAAGTTACCGAGTGAATAGGTAAGTCATAAAACCAACACATCGCATAATCATGGAGACTACAAGGAAATATTTTAGCTAAAAGAATATGATCATCGAGAAAAATCTATACAAGCTACATGAAATGCTCTAAGATGCTTCATGGGTCACCATGCCCATTGAAAATGGGAAGCTTAGGGGTGAAAAATCTAGGAGGAAGTAGATAAGTAGAGATGGAAAGTGTGAATGGAGTATGCAATAATAAGGTAGAATCTAAAGATGGTGATGCATGCAAAGTAGATTGCTGCATGAACCTATGAATTTGAGCTTGGAGGTCGTGATAAAGAGAAGTTAAGTCTTGATTTCCAATGGATGACATAAAATGATTGGTAGGAGTAGAATGAAACATGAACAATAGAGATAGGTGGAAGAGTGGAAATAGAGGTTAGTCTAACCGTGAAAGGATTGAGTTCTTCCAAATTAGTAGCTTCCTCATGAGCCACATGTAAAAGTAATTCGAGAGCTTGAGCGTGCACAAAAATATGATCATTAATGGCCTTAAGATTCTCTTTTAAATCATCATTATGAGAGTGAATCGTGGAAAAAGGAGAATAAAAATAGAATCATTAGGTATGAAGGAAGAACCTAGAAGCATGAATGATCAAGTCGGAGTTCACCAAAATGATCAACTAAAAATAGGGAATATAGGTAGTTAATCGATCTAGAACGACATGTAAATACAATAAATAGATGTGGTAAATAAATATGGAAATGACCCAAGAAACTAATCTAATGAAAGTAAAAACCCTAATATGTAAGAAGAGTGAGGAATTGATTCAATTTGATTAGAAGAACCCACTAGATGTGTCGCAAAAATGACTAGAGAAACAAGAAGCAAGAACGATGTGCGTGCAGAGGTCCCAAAAAGGATGGATCTCGGGATAATTACTTGAACTGGATTTTCTAGAAAGGCACTAGGGCACTTATGGGCACTCTCGCCTCACAAAATGGTCTCCCTGGTCTGTGGAGCAAGTCCAAAACTACTTTTCACTAGTTTGTTAGGTGGTCTCGAAACCCTCATTATCTATCACATCATATTTTCGCACTACGTCAGTGTCGTTGCTAATCCAAGATGATAGAAAATCTTGCAAGTGACCACAAAAAGTATCAAAACCCTAAAAAGTAATAATGAAAATGAATGGGTCATATTGACCTTATTTGTGACAATGGTGGGCTTGCTTAACTAAGCACCGCACTACATTTCGGACCCAATTTGTAGTTCTTGTGTGTGTGTGTGTGTGTGTGTGTGTGTGTGTGTGTGTGTGAATCATGTGCCCTAGGTGCTTTTGTAGCAATCACACTTTTGAAATAGCAAGCAATAACTAGATGTAGAAAATATAATAGAATGTGTGCATGGAATATAATAGAATCCCTTCCCCTATGCATATGTGACGTAGATGAACCAACCTTGTTCTTGTGATGGAGCTAATGGATGAAACTCTAGGTGGATGATAGTAGTGACTAACGCTTGGTCCCTCATTATAGTCTCATCAGTTTATATTTATAGGGTTCTCTTGATATAATTTCATAATTAACCACGAAATGACCAACCAATAAAAAGATAAAGACCTCAAACGGCTAGAAAGAGCCCACAAAGTTCTAGGAAAGTTAACAAAGGATCGGGTTCCCCTGGTGGGACTAGGGCACCCATGGGTGGCCAATACTACCTAGGCACCCCACCAAAGCTAAAATGAAAAATATGATAAAAAATGATTGGGCATGTGGGTGCAAGAGGTCGATAATGACAAATGGAAATACAATAAGAAGGCCAAAAGATGGGGTTAATTAATACTTTATTCATTCAAAAGCTTCTAAATAGTAGTATGAGACTAAGACTAAATAATGTCTAAAGTGCATGATTTTGTGTCTACAAGTAGACCTAACCAAGATAGCTGTGATTTTGGGATTAGAAGAGTTTACCAATCAAAGTGAAGTACATGGATCTTTGGGGCATACGGGCTATTATAGAAATTTTATCAAAGGATATGTGTAGATTGTTGTGCCACTAGAGGAATTTCTCAAGGCTAAAGGAAAGTTTCATTAGGGTGACATGCAACAACATGAATTTGAGACCTTAAAGGAAAGATTGAAATCTGACCCTATTTTGTAGTTTCCTTCCGACACAAATGTTTCCATGTACATATTGATGCCTCTGGTATGGCCATTAGCGCAATCTTGACACAACTTGGAGAGGGAAATGTGGATCACCCCGTATGGTTTGCAAGCAAGAATTTGACACCAATAGAGAAAAATTATACTACAACCGAGTGCAAGGCATTTTCTATGATCTATGTGCTTCATAAATTTCAATAATACTTGTTGGCTACACCATTTATTTTCTATACAGATTATATATATTTGAAATATCTAGTAAAAATCCTTTTTGTAAGGGCACATCTGTTGGTGGATACTTATTTTTCAAGAGTTTGATTTCATAGTTGTTGTAAAGCTAGGAAAGAGAAATTTAGGGCCTGATCACTTATCAAGAATCAATTCTAGTGAGGATGTACAAAGTATTGAGGACACTATGCTTGATGCATAGTTGTTTAGGTTGAACTGTGCACCCATGGATTTGGGGGATATAACGATATTCTTGTGCATCGGACTAGCACCAAAGGGGATGAAAACATTGGAGAAGAAACAACTTGTCAGACGTGCATCACCCTATTAGCTTATTGGTGGAGACTTGTACAAGATGGGACATGATGAAGTATTGTGTAAGTGTGTTCTGGAACATGAGCATGAAGCTATTATGGAGGTATTGTAGGAGGACATTATGCATCGGATGAAGCTGCGCACAATATTCTCATGGCTTAAATTTGGTGGGAGACCTTGTACAATGATACGAAAGTGTTTGTGAAAGCATGTGATCATTGTCGGTGAATTGGTAACCCTAGGAGTGGGGATGAGATGCCCCTGAGACCTATTACAAGTGTAGAAACTTTTGAGAAGTGGGAATTTTTTTGTAGAACCTATTGCACCATCCATGCGCAGGACTTGGGGCACTACATGATTACATGCACAAAATATATTAATCGGCGGGCAGAGGCTGCACCTACTAAGGATTTTACTATAGCCACAATAGCAAGGTTCCTTTAGGAAAATATTATTAGTAGGTACGGTTGTCCATTAAGATTGAACAATGATAGAGGAACTAATGGTGTGCAATTGCGCATTAGATCCGTAAGACCGAGAAGGCATGACATAAGGCTTGGCATGATAGGAAAATTAAGAAAAATCTATTTTATATTGGGAAGATGGTACTTCTCTATAAATCCAAGTTTTTGTGCCACCCAAGGAAGTTGAAGGTGCATTGATCGGGAACTTTGTAGTAACTAAGATACTTAAATCAGAACATGTCAATTGGCAGTATACTGGATGGAACTATGTTTCCGATTACTTAAATGGGAGTAGGTTGAATTCTACTATAAATAAAGCATCTTGGTGTTTATAACAAGGTATTATTCCCACTTAGATTAGGTTTCCATTTCATGTATTATGTTTTTATATTTCGGTTGTTTTTCTTTTTCTTTTATTGTTATAAGCATGCTTGCATGCATGAAGTTGATTACTATCTATTGAGCTCATGCGCAGAGGACCACATATACTTTTAGTATGGGTTGAATCAGGTATGAGGATATAAAAAATTTGAAGAAAATGTACGCATTATAGTTGAAAGGTGGAATGTTATGGAAAGGTGCATGTAATCATATGAAGAAGGTTTCATATGTGCTTTGAGAATGATGGAAGAATTGTTTAGATTAGAAACCACACGAGGAAGAGGTTGGGAGTGTAACAAAAGGTAGGCAATAGAAAGATGGAATACTTGGTATAAATCATAGAGGGAAGATGTGTTACGGTACATGTGAACACACGTAATAATATATGTGGCTTAGAAGTAGTAGGCGCTCCAAAAGGTTACGACTAGAGCATGTAGAAGAAAGAAGAGAAAAGCACGAGAAAAAGGAAAAAAACATAATTAAAACTATTGTACGGTGGTAGGTGAGGAGAAATTAATGTGATAAAAATTTGGAAACTTATAAAAGGGAAATGAATAGGGTTCATTATTTACCTTGCATTAAGAATTCAAGTATTCAAGAGTGTGAAGCTATGTGACTTTGTGCAAGTTTGCAACGAAGTGTGAAAAATCAAACAACCTAGATTGAGAAATCACACGACCTATTTTTAGAGATCCTTTGTGTGGAAGTTTGAAGCTTAAAGGCATGGAGGTTTGGATTTGCACGAAGGGGTTGTGAACTCGGGGTTTTTAGAAGCATGAGTTCAATTAAGGGCACCAATTTCAAGTGAGGGCACAAAGTTTTTAATAGTGACAAATGTTTGGGATCAAAGGGGGTGAACGGCGAAGTGTTTAGCATGAATGCTTGGATAGAGGGTTATTAAGCACCTAGGGCATGAGATATTCCTCATTGTGAAGGAAAAAATGTAAAAAGAAGGAATGCCACCCAAAAGAGCATCTACGGTGGTAAAAAGGGAAAAGGAAAGAAAAAAGAACTGGAAGCCGAGGTAGAAGAAGTACCGGAAGAATGATTTTCGGAGATTCGAAGTATCCTAGGGAGGTTATCATGGGACATATATGCGAGTTCCATATCAAAAGTGTAAGGTGAGTGACTATTATAATCACTCGATGAAGGTTCATTTTAAGAGGCCTTTGGGAAATTGGAGGTGGAAAATCCCTGGTGAATATACGTGGAACCACTTTCACCAGAAAGGTGAACCCCGGGTTTTAGAGTCAAATTTTCACCTGTCAGTTTATTAAGGGGGAGCATTTTTTCCTAGAAATTTTTATCACATGAAAACGCTTCTAAGTAATCGATGTTGTATGAAAAAAATATCATTATCGTGTGACAACAAGGATTGGTGTTGCATGATAACAAACCTTTGTCACGCAACAACAAGGTTTGTTGTCGTGTGACAACAAACCTTACTATCACATGACACTAATAAGGTTGCAACCCCATTGTTGACTGTCTGTAACCCCATTTTTCTCGTCATCAACACTCTTTTGTCACCCATATGTAACCCTCCCTTGTCATGTGTCAACAACCATCTTGTCGCGCGTTAACAAAACTATATTGTCACCCATCTGGAAATGAAAATATTCCTTGTCACACGTCAGTGACACTTTCTTATCACAAGTATGCAATAACCAGCCCGAGGCGTGATCTACACTTTGTCTACTTGTAATTGGGATGGTACCTCGTAAGTTAGTAGTAAGTTACTAGTATACTACTAGGTGAATTACCTAGGTTTATATAGGAGTAGTTTTCAATGGTAGGTGAAGCCAACCCTAAAAAAATTTATACTAAAAATTTTAGGCGAATAGTACACAATCTGTGAGCTGCTCCAAAAAATCACCTTTTCAAATTTTCCTAAAATAGAATATTTGCCAAATTATGAATATTCGCAACTAAAAAAATCCACGACTACGATACAAACAAGATCCAGATAAAGAATGATTTGGTGCAGAAGGAAAACCAAAGGAATATCGATGATAAACCCATTTATGATGATAAAGGGCACCAAGTTTTGGAGGGCGCGGGAGTGCTTAAAATTTATGAGTTTCCCTATTATGGAAAATGAGAGCGCCTCTATTAGTGGTTGATGTCATATGTGCATGAGAAGTTCTTTTATTTTACGGGTAGAAGGATGTGCACTCTGCGCCAATGATTTGAAGAATTACAGGTTGCACGTCTCAAATCTTGAGATAACAACAAAGCTATATGAAGAAGTAGGAGTGGAGGCCACTGCAGTTGAGATGAAATATTTAAAAGGGGGCCATGCGATGGATATTGTCAAGATCCGATCCATTTTGAGGATCGTTATGCATATGGTTACCAAGTTGAGGTTGAGTCATATAAATTTATTCTTTTAAATCACCATTCGGAAAGGCATTTTTGACATCCATATGATAGATTTCCCAACCATACTTGAGTAGCTAAGGGAATCAAAATACTTACTATGCTCCTTTTTACAACTGGTGTAAAGGTTTCAAAGTAAAGCAATGTAAAGAGGCCGCAGTAAAGGAAAATGAAAAAATTAAAGCACGATTCACACAAAGAAGAAAAGAGGTTCAAAGCTGCCGCATCACGAATACCAAAACTCTTCTCTCTCAATCTCGCCCTCACCATCTTCATCACCTATGTTCTCTAAATCTACTATTCAAGTAAGTACCTAACACCTCTTCATTTACCTTCATTTTATTTCAGTAAGATTTATTATTCATCTCAATAGTTTATCTTTCTCCACACCCATATACTTCCTTCCTCCCACCAACCTATCACTTTACCATACCTAGCCCTTTCACTTGTCTTCACCCTCTTCTAATCATCTATGAGTCTTCAAGACCATTTTACGACCTCACCCTCACCATTTCCAACCTCTGTGTAATCATAGGGAGTCTGAAAAACCAATTCCAAGAACTTTCGATAATTGCCCCTACCGACGCCGGTTAGCCAACCGACGCGTCGGTCATTCTCGCATAACAGGCATCGGTCATCTATCCGACATCGATTCATTATGTACGGCAATATACCTCAGACCAACGAGCTAATACCCACTTCCCAACAACCCAAAACCATTTCTAATATTTACCATACCTTACCTAGAGCCTGTACTAGACCTGTAATGCAACACCAACCAATCACTTGACCCATTTTGACCTCAATTACCTTTTACCTAACCTTTCTTATTGTTTTGTATGAGATACCTAAATCATTTCAATTTCAATAGGATCATTATTTCATGTATATTTTAAATAACATTAATACTGTTATATAAAAAGTGGATTGACAACTGTTTAAGAAGCATCATGCTTCCCGGATCTAGCTTCCACTAGGCAGTCCACTCATTGTTTTGTTTAATTCTATCTGGTGGTATTATTTTACATTTACATGTAGTTCCTCCTAGCCAAAAGGGAGATCTTGCAGTCAACTTGGATCAGGAAATCAGAACGTGCACACAACCTTCAACCGACATTACAAACATGTATTCCTCCTTGGCCTACTACCCTTATCTATTTCATTAATTTACTAAGAATTCGGTGAAACATTTTGGCACGCCTGGTGGGACCCATCTGGGGTTCCTTGCATTTTTTCATTCTTAGGGAACCATTGTATGTTTGTTTCTTTTCAAAAGGAAGTTAACATTAAATTCTCTCCCTGGGAATCTTCTCTTTCTTCTACTTGTCTCAGTGACATTTGTATTTCGGGACTAAAATGAATCCTTCTTTCTTTTCTTGCATTTACATTAGTGAAATTCATATCCTTTCCTATTCACTCTTTTTTACATTGAATATCACATTTCGATTTGGGTTCTAAAATACTTGCATTTCATATTTCTATGTTTGCATTTCTAGCTCACATTAAAACTGAGGGAAACCTATACGTTGGAAGTCATGCCCGCTGATGGTTGACATAATTGAATCATAGAGCACATTCTCTTCTCTCTTTTCCAAAATGCACAAAAATAAATTCACACATCTTCTTAAACAACACCTTACCTAGAAGAAGTTGTCAACGATCACACGATCAGAGGATTGATAGTGGGCACCCAACTGGTTTCTCTGTCTAGTCATTAACTCAGAGAAAGGACTGCCCCCACCAAAACATAACCTAAAACCATCCTTAGATCTTGCCTCTTCATAGGATACCCTCTTTCCAACCAAAAACCAGCTTTGTTCACAAGTTAGTCTAAAATAGCATAAGCTAAAACATAAAATTCACTCATAGGATTTCATGTTTTTCTTAGCTTTTTCTTGAGTTGTGTTTTGAGTTGTGAGGTCACGTTCTTCATTTTATTTTCTTCCTTTCACACCCCACAATTATAGTTGGTGTATTCGACTTTTTTGGGTGTGTTAGGGTCCATTACTATCATACTCAGGTTTCTGGGTTGATAGTTTATCTGATCTAAGTCACAAAAATCAAATTCTTCCATCTTTTCAAATTTCATAGTGATTGGCATCGGTCCAATGACCATCATTAGTTTTCATCTAACCATCATCGATTTACCTAACCGTTGTCGGTTTCTAGCTTTTTTGGTCATTTCACCAAAAACAACATTCACCACATTTTTTGTTCTTTCTAAAGTCTTCAGACACATCATCATACCTCTAGACCTTTAAAATCACTGTAAAATCCAATTTTTTAATTTCATTTTCATCAGTTATTGCCTCATTTGCAAAACTTTTGATTTCCCATAGTAACTGGTATTGGTCACCTTGTAACCTAACTACCGTCGGTTCTTGTGTTTTAATTCCTAATTAAAACAATGACCAGTTTCACCTCCCAAAACCTATTTTTCTTCATTTCTTCTATTTTTTTGTGTCATTTACAGAGAAAATATTACCAAGCCTACGCCAACTCACATGGTTTTGACTCGTAGTCAAGCCAACACCCTTGTATTCCACGGAATCCTTCAGCCACTCGCACTTAGCCCATCACCACCTTCCATCTTGTCACCTATGGATCCTACTCAGCCCATTATCATCAATACCGGTGATGAGGAGTTCAAAAGACTCCTTGACCACAACCCCACTACCTTACAACATTATCTCACCCATTCCTCTACTCATGATTCATCAGGACAGTTGGTATACGACATGCTTGTGTCCATTCCTCCTGCCCTTACCCCCACTTTTGTGTCAGCTACCACTAGCTCGGCGTTACCTTCTTCCACCTTACCACCCATAGTATCCCAACTTGACCCCACATCATCAATATTTGTGGCACCTACAACATTGGTCACACTTTTGATGTCAGTTGCTCCCATGGTGTCAACCATTCCTTCATCAACCACCTTGAGCATAGCCCCATCTGCACCTACCACCTCATATATACCTATTACATCACAGCCACCCATGGTGTTGGTAACCCATACCCCATTCCAAAACATCATCCTCTCCATCCCACATTCTTTACCTCCAATCACTACAAGGATCACTACATCTACCCCACCTACTTACACATATCACCAAAAACCCCAATCTCATCTATCGCCTATTCGGGATATTTTCCACCTGCATCTATTCCCCCCACACAGTTCTCATACTCAACACCACCATATACTGGGATGTCATCCACATCATACATTCATCATCAACCTCCTTATATTGTAGGGGGTGCTCAATCATCACAACCTACCAATGAACTTATTAAAATGATGATGGAAAAGATGCAAACATTGGAAGCATCGGTTTCTGGTTCTCAACTCCTTAACCTATGATGAAATCTATAATGATCCCATTCATCTGTCTATTCCCATTTTCCCATACCATATGCATTGGGAAATGCCCAAATTCAACTGGTTCAATAGTAAAGAAGACCCGTAACAACACTTGCGGTCTTTCAAACATGGGTGTTATCTAATCACCCATGACGATGCTTTACTCCTACGAACATTCCCAATGTCCTTGATAGGACCTGTGTTAGATTGGTATAGTGGTTTACCTAGACATTCCATTTACTCATTTAATCAAGTGGCTCAAGCCTTCTGGACCATTTTTAATCAATATTGTCAAGAAGGTCACCATGACCGACTTGTACTCAACATGGCAATATGACGACGAATCTATCGCAGATTTTGTCACTTGTTGGCGAAGCCTCATCAACTAGCTAACATTCCAGTTACCTCAAACCAAGCTTATAGATTTGTTCACTAAATCTTGGTCGGACACATCTCACCAAATCTCTAACTACAAACATTCTCGTACCTTTGAAAATTATTTACCATGTCGTGAAAAGTGGAAATTGTGTCATTGAAGAGAAGAAAATTCAATTGCGAAATAAAAATGCCGCCTTTAAATCAAATGATACCTCCTCCTCTTCAAAACCCCAAAAATTATTCAAAATCCAAAGGATCTGCCAATGTGGTAGTTTTAAAGGCTGGCCCATCTCACCCCTCTAATCAATCAAAACCTACCTCCAACCTTTCTCTCATTCAAGCTTTTAGTTCAGACAAGAGTAATGAAAATACACTCCAATCGGGAGCCTTATTATTCAGTATTAGAAAAATTCTTAAGGCTAGAGCCATTGCTCTTCCACCCATAAAACCACATACTGGTTTTGACCCCACTCGTCCTATGCCTCGTATGGTACAAGGAACATGACTATTGTAACTATCATCGCATAAAAGGCCATAGCGATGGTAATTGTATAACCTTCAAGAACATTGTCAGGAAATGTTAGATAATGGAGATCTTGTCCTAGAAAACCTGAATGCACCCACAAATCAAAACTTACATATCTTCAAGAAACCATTCCCTAATCATACCCCATCATCTAACCAAAGTGGTGAACTTTCAACCAATGACAACAATGTCTGTGAAGTCCATGTTGTTTTCAAAGTCGTACCAACCATTCCTCAATTTCCTCCTATCCCCTCTATCGAGGAGATTCTAGTACAAGATCCTTTATCCACAGAGGATCCTACCTCATCTACTCCTTCACCCACAGAGGATTCTCCTTCATCTCCCCTTCACCCATGGAGGAGTCCACAATTTCTACCAATGTAGTTTCACCACCCACCTCGCAACCTAATGAACAACCTTGTGGTGTTAACTCTCCTACCCATGGAAGAGTCATCCTCGCCTTCCTTGCCACCGAAAGAGGAACCTACCTCATCCCACCTGCCATATCCCCTACCCATAGGGGATCCTTTAGACGCGCCACTACTTGTTGGTGACAATTCCCCATTAGCCTTCTAGGATCCTATTGATTTACTCTCGGCTCTCTTACCTATAGAGTCTGAAGCCAACTAGTTCCCTATCTCACAGAGATATTTTACAGGGATTGCTACTAAGTAACGTCATCTCATCTTACAACAATGCCATTTTCACACCTCACCGAATGCTTGTATTATGTTGATAATTACATGCTTTGGGGATGCCTTCGCTACACTTTTCATTTGAAATGCAAATGTCACTTGCGGATACCTCAATGATCTATCTTTAGGTATTTCAAGCAACCCAATCAACAATGACCATGCTTGTTGAAACAACCTCTTATTCATCACCCTCACCTACACTTAAACCTTTACCAACATCCAAACCCATTCATACGCCTAAGAACCTACCTGCACCTACACCTCCCCCACATCTAGACCCATTACCACATTGGGTGTCATGCCGACATCAAGTCTAGTTCATCCTCCTATCAAATTGGATTTAGCCACATCTTCCCAAACCCACACAAAAACCATTCCTCCACCTAAAAGGAAGACCCAACCTTCTAGGCTGCACACCAATTTCACCCACTATACCTTTTCACCTTCACCTCTTCCATCTATCCTAGGGCCTCACCCATCTACCTTGGTCAAGCAACCCCTTACCCAAGGCAAATCAAAAATGTAGCAGCCCGCTTCTTCATCACGATCCTTTATTACACCTAACCTACCTACACAATGTACACCTTCTCCATCACCCGCATCTTTCTTACCACCTATACCCCCACCACCAACAATAGCCTCATCACTACCTATGAGATTTCCTTCTCTTCAACCCATACCTTCCACCTTGCCTCTACCAACAACCTTCACCGCGCCTCCTTTATCACCTTGGCTAACTCATCCTCTACCACCATCCGCTTTCCCTTCTACATCATGTATGCCTCCTTCACCTTTACCTAGGAGGGTGCAACCAAAATTGAAAAACCCACTACCCTCCAAAGAGGTAGTTAAGCCTACAACACCTTCTATTGCTAGTTCATCTACTACACCTTTACCCAAGAAGGTACAACCCAAGCCTAAAATAGTACCACCTACCAAACTAGTGGTCAAACCTATCCCACCTCCAATTCCACCTCCTGTAGCACCTCTCCCACCACGATCACCCACACTTCAACCTAAACCCACACTCACTTCACATTGTGATCCATTGGTAGGATCTTACGCTAATATTCTAGCCAACCTTTTAGAGACCATTGTCATCACATTACCGCTGCTTAGACCTTATGACCCACTCAAACCCAAACCAAAAGGGTTTGATGAGACTAAAATTTTCACCTACCATCATGTGCCAGGACATGATGTAGAAAATTGTAAGGCTCTAAAAACCATTCTTCTCCAATTATGTCCTCCTGAAGAAAACTTTGATGACGATGATATTCTAGATGAGGACCCTATTTCACCCACACCAATCACCACATACCCTCAGCCCTTACCTATTCAATGACCCGCATCTCCACCTCCACAACCTTTTTATCCACCTCCAAGATTTGAGATCAACATGGTGCATAAGAGAGTTAGCCAAACCCCTACCCAAATGTCAATGTGTTACTTTCTTTGCACAACACCAGTATATGCCCTCATCCTTCTATTTCCCATCCTGTCACTACACATATCACGACTCAGCTACTCCTTCACCCCATATCAATATGGTTAACATTGCCACTCGTGCCTAAAAAGACAAAGGAAAGGAGAAATTAACCATCCCATCTATCAATCTTGTGCCCAATATACCATCTCGCACCCGCACAAAAATCACCATTCGGGGACCCGCATATCCTATTTCTAACGGGGTCGCCCATCGTACAATGATAAAACAATTGCACTAATCCCCTCTAAAAATGTCTTTGTACGACCTTGTCCAAAATTTTGAATCCCATCGATAGGCCCTCATGGAGGTTCTACAATCCATCGAGGTTTTACCTAATGACCCAACACCTATGGCCTCCATTATCACCCCTCACCATGTGGCTTCTCTCACCAATTCATCCCTTTCTCTATGTCCGCCACTTCTCACCAAGTAGCCACCCTCAATTTCTCTAACGACGAGATTATAGCTCTCAATCAGATGATCTTGATCTTTCCCTTTTCATCTCCATTTATATTGATAATATACATATTTTATCTCGTTATGATCGATGGTGATGCCAAGCATTAACATCATCTCCTGCGCATGCATATAGCCAAATGTGCATCCCTACCAATTACATGCATAATAACCCGATTATGTTGTGTCCATTCAATGATGCAATCACTTCCACCCTTAGCACCATCATTCTCCACGTTTGTGTGGGCCCCATATTTTCCGAGAATTATTTTATGTGTTAGAGGGGGAATTCGGTACAACCTATTACTTGCCCGACCTTGGATCCACGTCATGGGTTGTGTTCCTTCAACCTTACATCTCGTGTAACATTTTAACATAAAGGAGATAAATATACCATCCATGCTAACCCTTCACCATTCAAAACCTGTAACATGTTGTATCAAACTAATGATGTCCTTGTACCAGTTAAGGCATCTACCACTTCGCCACTTCTCCTTTACCACACGGACCCATCTACCAATGCTAACACTACCTCTCCCACACCTAATTCCTCTATTCCCATTTCCATCGTAACCTCCATGCAGTGACTCATCTGCTAACCCACATACTTCTCAACCAACCAATGCTTCTTCTTCCCAATCACCTAGTGATTCATCTATTTCCGCTACCCATATACCAACTACGGATCCCTTAGAAGTTGTTTTCAATGTCTCACTGGGGAGTATTGCCTATACAACTTTGATACATCCTTACTACTCAAGAGTATGGTAACCTTCGCCAACATCCTCGCTATGATCACCACATAGGGAGGTTTTCCCCTATGGTCCTCCCTACCTTCGTACCAACTTAATATATGGGGGCTTGATACTTCCACCTACTCATCTCGAGTCACCTTCCAAAATACAACCATTTTCATCCAATCTCTAATCTCTCACCAACCACCGCTTTGCCCATAATTTCCTCCAATGTTGTGCATGGAAATGATTTGACTTTGGGTTCTAGAAATAGGGCGCTATATTGTCATCTCGTGTTCCACACATAAATAAAAAGAGCGCATTGGTATTGGCTTGTCTGAACCATCTTCTAAGAAAGCTCGTGTCAACCTCATTGAGGATGACAAACCTTCTTCATTCCATTTACCGACTTCACCACCTTCACCCATGGTGTCTATGGATACAAAATCCATTCCTCCTAACTTTTTTTTTTTTTTCATGAACACCATTTCCTAGGACCTCAAACTTATCAACACGATGGCAAGGCTCCCTCTTCTCTCCCCTTCATGTATCCTAACATGATCGAGGATGATACATCATCCATTAACATTGTTTAATTTCAGGATGATGAGTATATTCTCACCTATCTTGATGTAGAGGATTCTTATATTGACGATTGCTACCTTCTAAGACAAAACCATGTTAAAAAAATTGACCATCAAAATCAATATTCACACTCAGGATGACCCGTACATTCTAAAGATAGGACAATCTTTAGATCTTTTGCTAAACAAGAAGCTTTTACCTCATTCCTCCAAGATCATAGCAACAATTTTGCTAGGTCCTATGTTGATATGCACAGTATCGACCCAAACATTATGGTCCATAATATCATAATTACTCTTTAAGCCAAACCCTTTAAAACAAAAATTTTGAAAATGCATCCTCATATTTCCCTTCTTGTCAAAGAAGAACTTCGGTGCCTTCTCTTGATTTCCTTCATCCTACCCATTGATTATCGCGATAGATATCTAACATCATTCTTGTCAAAAAAGCAACATAGGGACTCCATTTAACTAGTTTCAATCACCTAAGGCTTGACCGAGTCGATCACGGTCAAAGCCGGTGATGTCAGCCAAACCTAGACCAACATTGGTCTCTATCATGATAAAAAAACCCCAAACTCATCCCCCATATTTAAAAAAACTCCACAAAAGCACCTAAATACTTACAAAAACCTACCCAAACTTTCCCTACCCTCATGCCCCAACCTATTTTACCTACTTATGTTATTCCCACCCTTCATTTCATTCCATTTTACCCACAAATTTCAATTTACAAACCCCACCCAAATTTACAATAAAAAACCACATTTACAACACACTTTTCAACCAAATGAACAATTCAAATTACCTCCTACCTCATCTCGGTGTCGTCTCCTCGGTGGCACATGTAAGTGCTTACTGACGGTGGTCCACCTAAACCCTCTCCCACCTCTGCCATGTCCAAATCAACTACTTGCCTCCAAACGAATCGAATCAATCGAACCGATCTCGTGGACCTACCAATCACATGCCAATCACCCGTTACATGGCTTGCTAACTCAACTTGAAGTATTGTCTGTCGCTTTCCATGAAGGCACTATCTCTCTGTCATTTTCCCCAATGACAAAAAGTTAAAATGAAACCATAAAACATGGATTTTTCTTTTATAACCCTAACTCAACATGACCGGCATCGGTCATACCAAACCGACGTCGGTAACCTTATAACGACATCGGTCACCTGCCAATACCATTTCACCTACATTTTTCCCACTTTGGCCTACAAACATTACTACCCCAATACCTCATAACCTCACCAACACCTATTACACCCTACCCACTAGCCTAAACTACCTATACATTTCCTTAATTACATTTAGGGACATGTTATTTACCTATACCTCGGCCTTACCTATTTCATGACCTACATACACTGACCAAAACAACCTTTTGTGACCTTTGAACTTGTGTACTTTATACCTTGTGATGTTGTTACATGCGTTGTTTAGCCTAATGATCTTCCCTTGCCTATTTCCGTGATGTTTATCTTGACCAAACCTTTGGTGTACCGGAGCATACCTAAACGTTCCTGCACCTAACCTACATCATGTTTCTAGACCATATCCTGTACCATGGATACTCGAATCACTTCAACCTTGGACGATGTAGAGTTTGCAAGCTCTTCAACTGGTACCGTGTCGTAATATATACATGTGCGTGCATTTGATTGTCATTACCCATTACCCACTATGACCCTTTATTACCCATTACCCAAAGTGCCCATACCCTTACCTACTAACTCACTACCTTCACTTTCATCACTTACCCATTTATCAAACCACTCACCGATTCTGTCTCACACCTCATCAACTCCTAGTTTGAGGGGGATCACCTCTACCCATACTTGGGGCAACCTCACTCCCACTTATATTTGGGGCAACCACTTCCTATTTTTTTCAGTGTCACTTATCAATACAAGATACATGAAAAAAGGGGAAAATGTAGACACCAAAATTGGGTCATACTTCCATTAAAACCCCATTCATTAAATTAACCATATCCTACCCATTCATATCCCCTAGTGCACATGTTAATTGAATTAATTATCTTAATTAAATTAATTAATATCCTCACTTAACCACCTCACCCAACCAACTCACCCAACCACCTCACTCAAATGACCCACTCAAACCTCATTAATGACCTAAGACCAAGTCTAAACTTATCCTAACCAACTAGGACTTAGTCTAAACCTAGACTTAAATCCTATTAACAAACCTAAAAAGACTCCTACTTATATTTCTATGATCCATCACTCAAGACTCGGAAGAAGGTTGGAGATCACACCAAAAATAACAACAATCTGGCTATTTTTGGCCAACCTAGATATTCTGCCTTGATCGACGCTAGTTATATCTCAAGCTGACTTTGGTTCCTAACCATTATCGAGTTAGGTTAAATACATTTTCAAAAGCCTTTTCCTATGTTGGTCATTCGATTTAGGATCTCATTCGATTATGAAGCACTCAAGCAAAAGAAAACACACAGGAGCACTACCAACAACCATTTTAGCATTCATCATCTTCTTCAGGATCACAGATTCACATAGAAGCAAACACGAAGCTTTGAACTACCTGCGACATGAATACAATGAATCTTCTCTCGTATCTCTTCCCTCAGTGTCTTCATCACCTACATTCTCTAAATCTACTATTCAATAAGTACTCTACACCTATTCATTTACTTCCATTTTCTTTTAGTAAGATTTATTATTCATCTCAGTAGTTTATCTTTCTCCACACCCATATACTTCCTTCCTCCCACCAACCTATCACTTTACCATACATGGCCCTTTCACCTATCTTCACCCTCTTCTAATCATCTCTCGAGTCTTTAAGACCATTTTACAACCTCACCCTCACCATTTCCAACCTCTTGTACAATCAAGGGAGTCTGAAAAACCAACTCCAAGAACTTTATGATAATTTCCCCTACCGATGCCGGTTAGCCAACCGATGTCGGTCATTCTTCCTAATCAAGCATCGGTCATCCAACTAACATCGGTTACTGTGTCTGGCAATATACCTCAGACCAATGAGCTAATACCCACTTCCTAACAACCCAGAACCATTTCTAATATTTACCAAACCTTACCTAGAGCCTATACTGACCTGCAACGCAACACCAACCAATCACCTAACCCATTTTGACCTCAATCACCTTTTACCTGACCTTTATTATTATTTTGTACGAGATACCTAAATCATTTCAATTCCAATAGGATCATTATTTCATGTATATTTTAAATAACATTAATATTTTTATATAAAAAGTGGATTGAAAACCTATTCAGGAAGCATCACGCTTCCTAGATCTAGCTTCCACTAGGTAGTCCACTCATTATTTTGTTTAACTCTATTTGGTGGTATTGTTTTGAATTTATAGTTAGTTCCTCCTATCCAAAAGGGATCTCTCGTAGTAAAATTGGATAAGGAAATGAAAGAAAGCATGCACAACCTTCAATCAACATTACAAACATGTATTTCTCCTTGGCCTACTACCCTTTTCTATTTCATTAATTTAATACGAATCTGATGAAACAATATAATGATCACATTTCCATCCATTTCCTAGATGCGCAATGTGAATATTCTTCAGATGAATGTGAAAATGAGTATGTGGAAGCTTTGAAGGAGGAATTTGTGCAAGACATCTTGAAGATTGTAGAATAAAATGAAGATCCTTAACTCAGTCTTGAGATCCTAACCTATGCCATGAATAAGCAAGATAAGTATGATTTCGATTGTGATCCTTATTTTGATGTGCATATTATAAGTTTTCATTGATTTTAAATTTATATTTTTGGCATGTTGTGTTCATTGATGTCAAAGAATGAAAACGAGATTGTTTAAAGTGTTTTCATTGATGTTATCTTAAGGAGAATGAGGAAAATATCATTGATTTCTAGTTGTTGAGTGTTGAGAATGATGTCAAATGATGCCTGTGAAGCTTGTGCAAGATGTTAGCATGAATGAGTGTATATTTCATATCCATAATAGATAATTGATTAAACCATAGTGTGTAAACCAGATCTAGATCTAAACCATATGAAGATTAACTAAACAATCACTATAATCAGATTTTACCATACAAGATCCTTTCTCAATTACATCCAACACCAATATCCAACCAATAAGATCCATTATATTAAATACTTGTAAAACTCATAAGCTTCTTACATACATCATGAAGTCACCATGGTTATGCACGCTAACAGATTCGTAGCATAACACTACAATAATCACAAACTTCCTAAACCATGTAAATCAATACATATTTATAGGGGTGGGGACTTTCCCTTCACTACCCATGCACCTTCCAAAAATAGGCTACATGTTAATAATAGCCATGTGCCCTTACATAAGAATACAAAAGCATGCAAGTGCTAATAATAGAGATCTCTATAGTTAACTCTTAGTACATATCCTATTATTAGCTCAAAACTCTGCATGGCGCTCGATCTTCCACTTATCCAAAATATCCTTACATAGCCCACAAGTCTTCATACCTTTACGTTCTCTACACTCCATGTCCAAAAATAGCCTTGATTTACAAAAGTGGCTAAGTCTATTTTTTCTAAATTGTTCTGGGGGCATCCTTTTTTTCTATACTTGCACGCTCTTCCATGTGCCTATATGCTGCTCGCGTGCCCAAACCTTTATGCTTCCATACTTGAGTTGTATTTCCTCAGCTCAACATTACCCCACACTAATGTCATTTCCACCCCGAAATGGGTAATCACAACTTATATCTCTAAAAATAAATAATAATGAATGAAATAATATGTAATTATTTGAACAAAAGAATGAAGAACTACTCGATGCCTTGCTCTTCTATAGGTAGGATTAACTCTGGATATTCATTTTTAATCTCTACCTCTAATGCCTTCAATCACTCAAGCACTTCACCTTGTCTTATCTGGGACATCTGTAACCACGGCTTCCAACTCATCATGAGTCATGTTTTCTTGTTCATTTTACAAAATCCTAACAATGTTAGACATGTTGGAAACCATCCCTCCATGAAATCCATCTTCTGCACAATGAGCTTCCCAATTTTTTCATTCTTTCCTTGTGTGGATCTGGGATTCTGCAAGCTTTTTGCAATTTTATTCTACTAGAGAAAGCCTCTCCATGTGCTCGAGTGTCTCATTCTTCACTTCCTTTAGGACCTCATTATCCTCTTCAATTGTCCATGTCCTAATAATCGAATCTGGCACTGCACATATTTAGAGCTTGATCTGCCTTCTTCAACTCATCCTTTAGTTCCTACAAGGATTCATAACTCACAACATTTCCTTGCAATCATGGCCTTGGCCCTTGTTGCCTCCTCTGTAGCATCCTTTGGTGTTGGCATACGACATGGGCCCTTCATCGATTACCAACTTTACCAAAGTGCGTATGTAATGCATCATAGAAGGAAACTTTTTTAGAACTTGTGATTCAAGTGTGGCCTTACCTTCAAAATGTCATCTCTAATTTCCTTTCCATACTAACCAAAGCTTCCACCTTTTCCTCATCCTTTCCTTCTCTACTATCAGGCGCTTTATCTCCTTATCCTTGTCCTTGTTATCATCCATCAATGCCCTAAGGGTTTCACTTTATCTATGTTTCTATGCATGCAACCTCTATAGATACCTTCACCAAAGCATTGCTCACCTACTCATCGACATGACAATGGGCTTGACATTCACATGCCTGACATGGGGGATTTCTTCATCCTATGTGAAACACATGACTCTTCACACACGTCAAAATCAAGGCTCATCCATATGAGTCTGCATAGACCAAGATAAACTTTTGTGTGTGTGTGTTCACCATTTCTTCATCCATGAGCTCCCACCCATACAAATCCTTAGGCTCCAAAGTGCTTTGGAAATGCATGTATATGATTTTTCTCTTATCATCCACATACCCAACTACAGGGGTCTCATAGTCTTCATCCTCCTTTTCTTTCTTGTGCACTTACCTTTTGGAATTTTGGTGCTCGAATCAAGACTGGTCCTTCACCTTCTTGTTTGATAGTTGGGGCACGCTGATGGCTCACCCATTCTTGAAACTATTTCTAATCCAAGGCCCCTATGTCCATATTTGATCCCTCAACTCCTCTTCATCTCCCTTTATCTCTTCCTCCTCCTGAGGCTTGGCAATATCCTCAATTATTACTAGAATGTGAGGCGCACTTGTCCTCGGACCCTTCTTCCTCATCATCCTTCCAAAGGATGTACTTGCATCTCTTCTTTTTCTCAGGTTCTAATTTCTTAGGAGAAGTCCTTGGTGACCTTCTTGGGGGTAGGAAGGTCCCACACCCTGATTCCTTATTTTCTGAGCACCCTCTTAAAATTGAGGTCTCCTCGAGTTGTCTTATTTACATCTATCTCCATTATGCTTGTCTCTAACACTTCATCCTCTTGTTTCTGTAATGGAGGGGTCACCTCATGCTCTCTCTTCTCTCTAACCATAGGTTGTCTTCTACCCCTGTGCTCCAGGCCACCAATATCTTCATGAAGTTCTTCTTCTTCCTTCTTCCTCTTCAATGGGGGAAAAATATTCTTCCTCTAAGGTGCCCACAATATGTTTTCCCTTGGGTGGTCTCAGGAAGCTTGAATTCATTCTCCAAATACTTCCCATTTTGTAATTTAGGCTTCAAGTATATATATATATACCAGAGTTCACACCCAATTTCCAATGGCCAAACTCATAACCTTCATGTTAATATCATCTAAAATCAACCTTTCAATATAATCAAGTCTTACCTAGAAACGTAAGACTTCCTCAAGTGTGTGGTAGTCACAATCTACCTTGTCAACATTGAAAAAAAAGCGATGCACATTTGAGAACCTATGTATAGATGCTTGAAAATAGTGCATAGTGAAGGCATATGGAAGCTTACACCAAGGGCCCCATTTTCCATCCTTCATCCCAAAACCCAATACAGAAAGTGTTGATACACTACAAATTATACTTGTTTATCCAATACCGAAGGTAACTCCTTAGGTATCCTCCATTCTTCTTCAAACGTGGTGTGCAAGCACTCATACCACATTTTTTCCCTTTTTTAAAGGGTCCACTCATTGATCCATCACAAGTATAGTTGGAAAATATTTCTACCAAGGACTTCTTCTCTTTAGGAAACTACCACATATTGTCTTTTGGCCCATCGGGCACTCAATTTCAAAAAAAGACTAATGACAAAGTATAGTGCCAAAGCTGATTTTCTCACCTTCATGTGCTTCCTCAATAATTGTCTCAAGCAATGAAATTTGATAAGTTATATACAACACCTTTATGTCATCTTCTGCGTAACATGAAGCCAAGCCTTGTTTACCTGAGACCAATGCTCTTGATTGTTTATCTTTTTCAGGAGATGGGTTGTTGCTTGAATAACTGGATACTTCTATAATTTAGGGATGTCCATCCATGTGCCCTCCTTTAGTGTATCTAAGCACTTTCTTTGTCTTTTCTATGGCCTCCTTGTCAGTGAGGTCACTATTCACTCAATACCCATACTCCTTAGCCCTGTCAAACTTCCAATCAAAGGCGTGGTGATCCTCATTTGGTGCCTAGAAAAAAAATAAGTCCTCATGGACTCTTCTCATGAGCCATTGGTATAAATTTTTAGGTTTTCCAAAATAAGGGAGCTCATACAACTGTAAAACTCCTACCTTGGTCAATAAATTTTTCACCCGCATCATCGTAGACCACCATGTCATCTGTTGTTCTCTTCAAAGTCTTCACCACAAGCAATTTCTCAATTCCTCCTTGGTATCCTTTTTTATGTGGTTGTAATCGCTAACCTTGTAGTGGTGAATGTGTGAATCCCAATCATGGCCCATGAAAACACCTTCTGGGTATTGCATTTTAGAAAATCTACTCTTCAAGAGCATCTTGACTTCAATCTCAACTTCCTTTTTCTTCTTTCCCCTTGTACCAGCTCTAGGTGCTCTTTTTGGTGCCATATAACTAAAAGTGTGTTATTTTCCCTTACCTCAAGCTCTGCAACTCAACTCCATGTGCCCTAGCTCAAACAGCGTGCCCTAGCTCAAAACCAAACCCTATCTATTCAATCCTCTTCCCCCACATGCCTCTGCTTCACTCAAACACTTCACCAAATGGAGCACAAGATTACCCCATGCAAAAATATGACAAAATACAACTGGTTCGTAGCTCTCGCACTTCACAATTGTCTTGCTAGCTCGCTCACCTTTCAACTCACTTGAAATATCTTGTATGCAAAGGTAAAAATGATTTCACACATCCTTATATATATATTTTAAAAAAATTTATCACATTTATTGCTCTCCACCTACCACCATCCCAACATTAATTCATCATTTCAAAACTTTTTTCATGTTGCTCATCTCCACGCCACAGTCATAACCTTTTGGCGTGCCTTCTACTTTTTGGCCATAAACCTCCTTCCACGTGCCCTCATGCGCCGAAGTACTTCACCACTATGCCTTCTTCTAAGTAGTTTCCACTACTGTAACCTACCTACCTCGTGTTACACTGTGCATCCATCCATAAGTGGTCTTCAATCATGAGCAATCTTTTTTTCTATCTGCACCTTTCCTTAAAACCACACAAAATTTTCTTTATGCATACATCTTTAGATTAATATTCAAACTTGAAATGAACCCTGTATATAAACCACCCCACACTAAGGGTATGTGTGGTCCTCTATGCATGAAAACACTTAGATAGTAATCAACTTCTGGTGTGCAAGCACACTTATTACACAAAACACTGAACTAAATTGACAAAGCATAACAATGATGAAAGGAAACACATATAAAGGGAATGCATTAAGGAAATCTAATCTAAGTGGAAATATTGCCTTATTACAAACACCAAGAAGACTTATTTATAGTAGGGCTTCAACCTACTCCCGTTGAAGTAATTAGGAAACCATGTTCCATCAGTGCCTCTAACTGGAAAGCACCTAAATCAAGTATATAAGTTATAACATACGGTCCCAACCAATGCACCTTAAGCTTTCTAGGGTGGTGGCAAAAAACTTTGAATCATACAAAAGTACCATTTTCCAACCTCAAGCTTCTTATCCTTGATGTGCCTATCATGCCATGCCTTCTACCTGGATTTTTTTCTTCTTGACTCCATCTTGCTATGGTGTGCCTTTCATCCAATTGCATCAGTTTGTCAATTCATTCTTCTAGTGCTTTCTCATCAGCTAAACCTCCTGCATGCATATAATACACAAAGAAGGTAACATGAATTCCATTGGTAGAACTACCTCTTGTGCCAAACACCAACTGAAAGGGTGTTTCTTTATTCAACCTCTTGTAGGTTTTCCTGTATGCCCAAAGTACAACAGAGACTTTATCATCCCAATCTCTCCTTCCAACATCACAATTTTTGTCAAGGTATGGCTCAATATCTTGTTGAAGGCCTCAATAGTTCCATTTTCCGAGGGTGATAGGGTGTTTTCCTATGGTGTGCAACCATAAATTCATCCAGTAATATCTGATAGTCTCATTAAGGAAATGAGTACCCCTATCACTTGTTAAACTTAAAGGGCATCCATACCATTGATAATATTTTCCCACAGAAACCTTGTTGTAGTAGTTGTTGTGTAATCCTTTGTAGGTGTCACCACTTCTTCCCATCTTGTAAGATAGTTTGTACAAGTTATAATATGTAGCGATGATTGTCCTACATGCATGGCTGGGAGATAGGGCCCACAAATTCAATTGCCCACTTCTTCAAAAGGTTTGTGCTAGCAATAGGCCTCAAAGGCATCTCATCTCTATGCCCAAGATTTCAAGGTGTTGAAAATGGTCACATGCCTTAAAATACTCTTTTGCAATCCTTGTATAATGTTTCCCACCATAGACCAACTAATAGAATCTTGTGCGTGGTGGCATCCCCTACATAGTGTCCACCTACAATACCACCATGAGCCTCTTCCATAATTGCTTCACACTCATGCTCAAGTACACACCATGCAAAAACTTCATCATGACCTAACTTGTATAAGTCTCCACTTGATCAACATGTAAGGCGCGATGTGAATGGAAAGTTGTTTCTTCTCTAAATCCTTCATTCCTTCAAGGTGCCACACCTGTGCATAAAAAAAGACAACAATCCTCTAAGTCGAGGGCATGTGGTTTAACTGAAAAATTATGCATCTGGCATTGTATCCTCAATGCTCTATGCATCCTCTCCCGATTGAATCCTTGATAAATGGTTTGGACCAGAATTGCTCTTACCAACTTAACCACCATAGTAAAGTTAAACTCCTGAAATAACATAACCCAATGACATATGTGCCCCTATAAAATGGGCTTATTTCACCAAATACTTTAGTGTCATGTGGTTTGTATAAAATATGAATGGGGTAGCAAGAAAATACTATCAAAACTTATGGAGCACGTAGATCATAGAAAATGCCTCACTTGTAGTTGTGTAATTTTTTTGTTGGAGTCAACTTTCTACTCACAAAGAAAATAGGATGATCAACAATCCCTCTCTCAGGATGGGCTAGTACCATGCCAATGGCCATGCCAGAGGCATCTACATGAACATGAAAAGGTTTGGACCATGAAGGAAAGCACAAAATAGGTGTTGTAGTAAGCCTTTCTTTCAGAGTCTCAAATGCGCATTGTTGCGCCTCACCCCAATAGAACTTTCCTTTTCCTTTTAATAATTCTCTAAGGGGTGTGATCTTGGCATATCCCTTAATAAAATTTTTATAATATCCCATGTGCCCCAAAATCACACACCTCACTTTGGCTAGTAGGTTCCTCTAAGCCCAAAATCACAACAACCTTAGTAGGATCCACTAGCAAGCCCTCCTTATAGATGATGTGTCCCAAAAAATTCCAAAGGGTGTGGAAAATACACACTTCTTAATATTTAAAGAGATGCTCAACTATCGACACCTCTCAAACATCAGCCTCAAATTATCATAGTGATCCTTCACAAGCCCATAGACTATCCAATCATCTCAGATATACCTGTAAGAACTTGTGAATAAAATCTTAAAATGCTTGTACCACTATGTGCATGAAAAATACTGGTGCACATTCTTTAATCCAAAGGGCATAACCATGTATGAAAAACTTCCCCATTGGTGGTGAAAGTTGTCTTCTCTTGGTCCTCTTTTTCTATCCTTACCTGATGATACCTAGAAAATCCATTAGTGAAGGAGTAGATTTCATGCCCTACAACACCTTCCAAATTTCTTAGTAAATGGTGTGGGAAAGGGATCGATTACACATGTAGCATTTAATTCCCTATAATCCACACAAATTTAGATTCTTCCATCTTTCTTGATGTTGATCACCATAGGGCTCACCCATTCTGACTCCTCGATGGGCACAATGATCCCAAAAATTAACATTTTGTCAATTTCTTCTTTCACTTTGATGCACAAGTTGGATTCATCTGTAAGGCCTCTTCTGAACTAGGTGTGCACACCTTCCTTTAGCTTGATTCTCATCTCACCCAAAGATTCATGTACCCCTTTTAATTCATGATAGCCTCTAGGAAAAATCCTAGAAGTCACACAAGTAGCTCAATTATCTTAGCAACTTAGAGTCAGACCAATAATCTCCAATGATGGCCTCCTTAGGTTCAACATCCATTCCAATGTTTACTTTCTTGGTCTTCATAGGCACATGGTAGGTGCATGCCTTCTCATCTACACTATCTAAGACCTTGTGTACCTTTATATGCTCAACATCCAAGTTTTCCACTTCTTCATCATCAACTATATAGACCATCTTACCCTTTTCTCTTTCTAGGTAAGGCACACCCAAGTTGTTCAACATTGTTTCTTCCTCTTCAAAATGTGCCCCCAAGTCTGACTCTCCTAACAACTCTGAAGGATCTCCTCAAGCCTTTTGCACTATCTCCCATAGTTAAGTGCTTCATAACCTGTAATGCCTCATTCACTAAAGGTTTAGTGGAAAAATAGTCAAAGGTCTGAATCATACTGTAGTAAGTTCTTGCCAATTTCAGTCTCTCTATTCAACTCTGTGTAGATATACCATGTGCACATGTGCAACCTCACAAGGTGAAATAAATCTTGTGCACCCACAACAAAGGTGGTAAAGCTTCTTGCCCCCTCTGTCCAGAGTCTCTCACACTGTTGAATGTGGTGTTGAACAAGATCATTACCATGAAATGCACAGATCTGAGTAGGCACATTTCTCCTTAAAAATCTAGTAGATAAAGCAATCCTCACTTCTCTCCACTCCAAAATATTATCCTGTGAACCATCCACCATGGTTTTCATCCCACATAAAGTATAAACTAGCATATTCCTTCTTTCCACTGACATTCCCACTAAACTTCCATAGCAAGTAGGAATACTTCTAGATTCTCTTCACTAGTGTACCTTGGTACCTATTCTTTGCCCAAACACCGATATATGTGGCTTACTACATGCATGTAGCTGCACACTTTTGTACTTCACACCCAACCATTTCATAAGTTCCATGTGCCTAGTTGTCACATGAAACACTTGTAGTATCACTCATGGATTGTGCATCATCCCATTGGAGAACTCCTTCCTTTGATGGCTCAAGAACTTCGGATCTCGAATGAATGGTGCACATAAATTCTGTTCAAGTCTTCTTCACTTAAGGGCTCTACATAAGGTGTAGATTTCCCATCTATCAAGGGGATAATGATGTGTTCTTCTTTGTTCTCAAAACTTATATACCCTTTGTTAAAATGTAGATCAACATTTTTTGCATAACACCAAGGGTGCCCAAGTAAAGTTGGAAAACTATCAGCTTCTGCAAGTGCTAAGACCTCAAAATCCCTAGTAAACTTGGCTCCCTATATAGTAATTGATGCATCCTTTAAAACTCCATTGGCGTGGCTTTAGTCCTATTTTCCAAAAATAACATTTGAAGATGGTTGTAATGGTGGTCTTCCCATCTAAACCCATGCATCCAAAGTGAGCACATTCACTTCACGCCTATGTCAATCAAGATATTACTCAAAATCCAACCATCCACAACAACATTCAAAGTGATCTCCTTATCATAATCCAGGATATGAGGGGGAAGGTTAGCATGTAAAATCTATACCTTTCATGCTCAATCCCAAGTGCGTGGGAGTGTTTCCCTTTAACCAATTCCCTAATAAAGGAATAATGTTTCTTCATGCAACATCTTGCAAACCTCCTTTAAATCATCAACATTTATCTGATGGAGCTCACTACCTTTCTTTTGTTCTAACTTTCATGAATGACTTCTCTTTCAAACATTGTATCTCACCCTGTAAATTCTGAATTACCTCCATGGTTTCTTGATAAACCTCCTTCTGATGCATAGGGTCTGGATATTTTTCATGAAGAACCTCCTCCTTAGTAATGGCATAGGCTTTGATTTCAAGAACTTCTCTAGTGCATGCAACCTCAGCGCGTGTAGTAATCTTCATAGGTACCAACTTAGGATCCGATGCTAACTTTGGCATCCATTGATCTTCCATGACATGTGCTGCACTCTAACCATTCCCATGCCCTTGTTCTCTTGTTTGTGTTTCTTACTCAAATGTTCATATAAGTCTGGGAATTCTTCATAGTTATGATTCTTTCCAAAAAAAAAAAAACATATTTTGAGGACACTCATGCTGTAATGATCAGGGGATCCACATGTATAACAAGTTCCATGAGGGAAATCACTTCTTCCACCACCATGACCTCGGCCTCTGAATCCTCCTGGTAACCTTGACCTCTACCATGGCCTCCATTAGAGTGCCCTTCATTATGATCATGGTCATGATGCTCACCTTTCTCCTTAGAATTATTTGCAACACCAATTCTATCATATGCCAATATCAATGGCATCATGAATCTGATCAATCAACCTGTAATCTTTAGTATCATGAGTGGAAGACCTACAAATATTACAAGTAACAAGACACATGTTCTTTCTTATCGCACATTACTAATAATGGGCACCGACTTGAACTATGGTCAAGTGACAGATCTCATAATCCAACAACAAGGAGTACATTGATTTATGAGGGAAACTATCCTTAGTATGCCCCTCTACTTCACAATCTATACACCAAATTTTATCACATCTCATGTGCCGAATTAGCAGATAATTTCTCCAATTATTTAGCCATTGCTGCAATTGAGCTTCCAAAAATGGACTCACTCTGTGTCTACACTCCCTACCACCTCGCAGTGTGCAGAGATTTGCTTCAAGCACCTCACATGGATCTATATAAGTCTTATGTGAAAGCACCCTCTAAAAGGCATGATCAATCCTCCAAAAAACCACCATTGTGCATGTTGGCTTCACATGGATGTCATAAGATAACTTAGAAAAAGGGTTTGAACCAAGCATCATACTCCCGAACACTCTCAGTAGTGCCCTACTTAATATCTTTCAATGCATTGATGCTCTTCTACTCAAACTCAAGGATATAAAATTATTTCAAGAAAGCATCCCGTAACGTGGTATAATCTACACAATTTAGTTAGGTCAAACTTTTTATACCAACTATGTGCGTGCCCTGTAATGTAGTTACAAAATGACTCACCTTATGCTGCTCTAGAGTAGTGATCCCCTTCACGTGCCATAGTATCTCACACATATGCACATGTGCTCGGATACATCTTCAATGCCTCTATATTATGGAAGATGAAGGGACATCTCCATATAAATCTATTGGGGTTGGTGTGGACCTTCCCACTAGATCCAGTACTTGTGTTTCCTCCTGTGTTTCCTCCACCTCTAGAGCCCCGAGATCCGTTAGCATCCAGCCACCTAAGCCACCTGACCCTCTTAATCCTCCTCCTGAAGTAGGAAATGGACCAGAGGATGCACTGCCTTGTGTTCCAATGGTCATGCTAAACTAGACTCCCACATTATGTGAAGTTGTGCTACTTCAGACATGTTATACCAATGTTTTGTGTGCCCCATTTCTATGTCGATGATGTGCTAGAAAATATACCTCTACTGATGGACCTCCAAATAACATAGATGATGATTGCACCATAGATGAATAAGCTCCTTGATTAACTCCTGAACTTGATTACAAATTGACTCTATCTACTACAACTCTACTACTCACACTAGCTTTCTTACTATTAACTATCGTAGAATTTGTAAAACCAAGCGCAAAGGCTAGGTCACTAGGTAGGTTCAGATGCATGCACCTTGGTCCACAAATATTTCATCCAACATGCCCTCATCCAAATTGAGGAGGGTTCTCTACCATGCTTTCCCAAATGGGGAGTTCCAGATGCTCTTGGCTCCACGTCCTCTACGTGAGCTCAAATCCTTCACATGAGCCATCTCCCTCTACAACACCATTCTTTCCATGATCTCTCATTGCTTCATTAGATCCCTCTCATGCTTCATTAAACTTAAGCCACCTTTCTTCTCTTTGTCTCTCTTCACTAGGTCACCATCTTTACCAAACCTACTCCTGCCCTTGTGTGTGGTGGGGTTTAGCTAGCCATAGGATTTTTTTCCAAATCTAGGTCATGATCAAGATCTTGATTTCCAAAGGAATACCATGCAAGTAAGACCCTCTGGGCTCACACAAAAATAGAACTCAACAACTTTTAGGAAAGAGTAAGTGGAAACTACGTACTCAAGAATATAGTTGTTCAAAACACCATGAAACCAAACATCCAGAGTGCGTCCAAATCAAATCTGCATCATACAAGGCCTGGAATTCTTCCTGCATCCAAACAAGCATGTGAAACCTCCAATTCCTCTTAGACACATAAGAAACCAACCACTCGTATAGCTCTATAGGAAAGATAGCAAATAACATCTCATATAATGCATCATATAGATTCTGCTCAACCCACGCGCGTGCATTAAACTTAGGTCTAGTGCTAAATCTATGAGCATACTCTTCTTCTAGATCATCTAACCACTCTTCAATATTGGCCAAGGTCAACTGGTATGTCTTCATCATGCAACATCTGAAAAAAAAGCTAAGAAAGAGGTCTTGGCAAATGGAACCAATGATGTAGCCTAGAATTCACTACAAATAGCCCAAGGTGTGCTTTGACACATCACTCAGCCTAAACTGAGTGCTCACCCGAAGTGTGCAAGGGTACCAGGTCCCTCTTAGTGAAGCTTGTCCAAGATGTTAGCATGAATGAATGTATATTTCAGATCCATAACAAATAATTGATTAAACCACAGTGCATAAACCAGATCTAGATCTAAGCCATATGAAGAATAACTAAACAATTACTATAATCAGATTTACCATACAAGATCCATTGCTCAATTACATCCAACACCAATATCCCAATAAGATCCATTATATTAAATATTGTAAAACTCATAAGCTTCTTACATACATCATGAAGTCACCATGGTTATGCGTGCTAACAGATTCACAACATAACACTACAATAATCATGAACTTCTAAACCATGCAAATCAATACATATTTATAGGGGTGGGGACTTTCCCTTTACCTCCCATGCACCTTCCAAAAATAGGCTACATGCTTATAATATCCATGTCTTACATAAGAAATCAAGTGCTAATAATAGATCTCCTATAGTTAACTCATGGATCCGTTCTTGGGTGTGCCCTTATTTTTCTATAGTTGTGCACTCTTCCATGTGCCATGTGCCCGCATGGCCAAACCTTATGTGCTTCCATACTTGAGTTGTATTTCCTTGGCCCAACAATTTACATGGTTTATAATTCATGGACAAAGGTATTGGAGTTAGTTTCAAGGTCATTTGAAGCATGAAGACCAAGATGTAGAAGGAAAGGTGAAGAAAGCATAGTCTAATGAGGTATGAGGATTGGTTTCCAAAGAAATTATGGGCTTGTGAGAAATGTTAAAGTTATACAAGTTTTTCCAAGTGTGTTAATGAAATTTGAGTTCAGGACTTGAAAGAAAAAGCATGACAATTGGTTTTGAGGTTTGCACCTAAACCATTCTTGAGTTATGTCTGTCCTAATGAGGTAGGGTGACCATTTTTCAAAGTTGTAATTATGTAAATGTGAGCATGTGAAGAGGTTATTCATGTTTTTTTAGGTATGTTGGTGCAATTTCAAGTCATGGTTTGGAATATTTAGAAATAAAATGAGTTTTTGGTCATATTGAGCTCATAAGAATGGAGAATCCCAACTCAAGGTGCACTTTATGAAGCTCATTGGCATGTTAATACTCGCATGAGATCTTGATCTATCAAGGAGAGATTAGGAAGGGTATTAGATGATATCTCGACATTAGTTTTGGAATTGAGGTCCAGATATTTTTGAACAATTGTTAACACCAAAACTATTCTTAAACCCTCATAAAACCCTAGTAAGGACTTGATATGAAAGGTATTTTTCAAACATGTTCAAAATGGATTTTTTTACCTATTTTTATTGTTGGATCATGTATTAGACTCTCCTAGCTATCTACGAGTGGTTGTGGTTAGTCGGATGAGAGAAAAAGTGTAGGTACAAGACTATTTTTTGAATAATTTGTTGAATCTCTCAAGTTTTAAGTTGTAAATACTGAAAAAATGGATGTTTTAGGGTGTTAGTAACCCATACTACATGTATATTGTAATTTCTAGACAAATTATATTCTCTAAGTGTTCATATGAGGTCAATTTCTCATGATTGTTTCTTAAGGTGTTTTGACAGTTTTGAGTGATCATGGTGTAGAGATGTTCTTGAGCCCTTATTCCCTGAGTTGAAGTGTCTAATGCATATGGTGATGTTTTTAGGTCATTTAATATCTATTTACATGTTTCATTTGTCATGGTTGAGTATCTTAAGGTGGTACAAGATTCATTTTTGTAGACATACTTCTTGGATATATAGACCGATAGGGTAGTTAGGCCTAAATGAATAGTGAAGAGTTATTCAAGCTTGGAAGAGGATAGAAAAGGTCATTGACAGTATATATGAAATGTTTTTGAATGTTGGAGAAGGATAAGTGAGCCTAAGAAATTCATGGTATAGTGTTAGAGAAGACCTAATGCTAGTAGGTCTTCTTGAGACCTAATGGATAATTGAGCATATTTTTGTATGACCAACTAAGATATGATGGTTTCATGTTTGATTCATGTTTTTATAATTTTCTATGATCTATCATGTCTGTCCTAAGTGTTTGTGTGCTTGAGACATGTATATAAACAAGAAAAATTAGGCCTATTTGATTAGTTAAAAGGGTGGATGAAAATGGAGAGCTAATGATGCATCCTTCAAAAAAATAAGGAGAGAAAAGGCATTTTCATTATCATCCTACATGAGATATGTATGTGAAAATCAATGCCTACATGACCTAGTGATGGTGAAGAAGCTCAATGAGCGAAGGAGTATGAAAAGTAGTTTTGAGAGTTTTAAGAGTAGAGAAGCAGGGTATAAATACCACTTGATGATTAAAGAAGCAAAGTATGAAAAAGAGGCTTGATATCATGATGATGTGATTGATACATCATAGATGTGCTAAGAAGTAGAGGGAAGAAGATAGAGAAGAGAAAATTTGACCATCATTTGTTGAGATAGAAACAAGAGTGAAGATGGAAAATATATGTCTTGGTAAGTGGGTACATTGTCAAGGAGTGTATGAGTTGATGCTAAGTCACTTAGGGAGTTGGTGCTTGCTAAAACACATGGACTTTCTAAAACCTTGTCAAGTGGTTTCTTGGAACTTTGGGGTTGGTGCTCTATGTGGAGTTGGTGCTTCACTAAATCTTGATTTTTTTATAATATAAAGATCAGTGGGTTTTCTTCCCTTTAAGGGTTTCCCACATATATGTTGTGTTTTATCTTGCTTTGTGTTCTTATGGATGGTTGTTTCATGCATAATAAGATCACTATGGTTAATTTATGATTGAATGGTTGTTTTGATGGTTCATGTAAGTTAACATAATTAAAGTAAAAATTTAAAGACACTTTGATTCACCCCCTCTTAGTGATTGTTCTTCTAATAGTGCAAGTGATCAACAATGAGATGAAGCAAACATGTAAGATCAATGTTATCCTCAAATTCTTGGTGGATGAGAATGAATGTAAAAATGATTCTCCCTCTTTCCCTTTTATTGAAGAAGGTTGTATTCTTTGGCGAATGGAAAGAAATGAAAATGCTTGAATATCGTATAGATGCCTTCATGAGGAAAGTACATCCGATGCAAGAGATGATGTCAAGGTTAATATCAAGCTAGTATTTATAGAAGGTAATTATTTAGGATAAAAAGTGATAATGTGCATGAGTCTTGTGAATAGAGTCATATCCATCTTGTTCTCATCATCTCGAATGCCCCACTAATTTTGGAAATGATCTCATGATGCAACATTCACTCAAAGGTGATGAATGCTACAATGAAAAAATTAGGGACTTCATTTTTTAAAACATGGGAGAGGCTCCTTACGGTCACGAGGCATCAAGTGGAGACTACAAAAGGCAATAATTTCAAACATGTTACAAATTGGTCATTAAATGAAATAAAAATATGAATATGGAATCCCTGGTCTCTCTCCTTCTTCTTAAAACATGCGAGTAACCATCACGAGGGCATGGCATGATCGGATGACTATCTTCAAGCTTTAGAAATTTGAATTCAACCATATATTTTGTAATGGTACATACTTCTCTCAACCCATTTCCAAGTGTGTGTACATTATTCTCCCACCTCAATAAATTTCCCACCCTTGTAACATAGTTTCCCTTTCGTT
Source organism: Taxus wallichiana var. yunnanensis (assembly GCA_018340775.1). Taxonomy (NCBI): domain Eukaryota; kingdom Viridiplantae; phylum Streptophyta; class Pinopsida; order Cupressales; family Taxaceae; genus Taxus; species Taxus wallichiana. The sequence goes on along the minus strand of CM031242.1, from coordinate 551,691,266 downwards.
GTGTGTTTTCTTTCTAGATTTTATGTGTTTCCCCTATCTATTGTGTTTGTTCTAGATTTTCCCTTTGTGTGTTTGTTGCTTGTGTTAGTAATGAAGAATTAACTCTATTGCCCCAATGATAAAGCATTGGTATGCTCAACAATGAGATTTATGAGGTTCTCCATTTCACTTTGATCTAAGGTCCTCGATCTAGAGTTGGTTGTTGTCATACAAAATGAATAGCCCAAAAATTCAAAACTTGAACCATGACAACTAATCCACAAGGTGAAATATTGCTTCAAAATCTTCATGAATCCCTCTCCTAGTCATATTGTCTTATGTGTCATGATATTCCTAACCTTTCAGGTTTTCCTAATGCATTAGATGACTATGTAAAAACTTGCAAAAATATGTGATAAGGTCCATTGTTCCATTAAAGTAAAACTTGCAATGAAGACTAGCTCTCGACAAGCCTAGAAAGGCCAAATTTGGACGTTTCAAAGCTTGTGTGCTTCCTCCAAAGGTTATTACGGAAAAATTAAAAAATATAAGAGTGATTTAAAGAATAATTAGAGACATTAAAAATCCATTTATGAATTTCTATATGTGAAAATTTTCCTCAAGAGTAATCTGTGTAAAAGCGAGGTTTTCACATGTAAGGAATGAGTAGTCAAAATATGAACCTGAACCTCTCCTAATGATTGTGGGAGATCCCTAAAGATTTAGAAATAAAAAAATATGAAATGGAAATTTAGGGGAATTATCTACATGGTGGAAGAATCAAATTTGTTCCAAAACTTAATTATTTCTCAAGGAAGTTCAATTTTTAGGTATACCTCGTTATCCTGATAAAAAAGAGGATTTTTTTGGAGTCACAGAAGAATCGTGATCTAAAAATGGTTCCATTGATCTTAAAATTTCTCGTGGATACACATTTATATAAATTTTTATCTTTGAAGGCCATCCCTATCTCCCAGAGTGAATATTTCAAGTTCTCACTAGTTAGAGTGTGCATACTCCATACTTAGCCATTTTTTTCACCGCCACATGTCAAAACCTTACTCCATGATGCCCTTTATTATCCCTTTGTCAAAATTAGATAGGGGGTATAAGAAATATCTTCCACGAGTAAGCCCATTTCCTAGTCCCCCATGTGACCTCTTCCAACTCCGTAGGGTGCTTATTTGGCTTCCTCCATCTTCCTCACACCTTACCAAATTACACCACTTGTCATCATCTTGCTTCTTTATGGATTTTTTGTCCCTTTTTACTAAGTAGAAAGAGAATAAAAGAAAGGGTTCTCATGAGAAAGCCCTCTTTTTTTCCCCATGTGAGCTCTCTCAACTCTCTGGGTATTTTCTTGGCTTTTTCAATCTTGCTCATACTTGCTCCCATGTTGAAACTTGGCATCATATTACTCCAAGGAACAATTTTTTTCCCTTGTATCACTTTTTTCCCTTTTCACCATGAAAAATAAAATTTTAACTCCACATAAACTCATTTTTGAACTTGGGGTCAAACCATAGTTTGCAAAGTTGCTCAAAAGTGAAATATAAATTATTTTAAAATAATTTTTTATGCACGGTTTGTTATTCCACCATTTAACTATTAAATGTTGAAAAACATCATAATATAAAATATATTATGGAAAAATTGTTACAAAATAACTATGGCTTCCAAAACTAAGTTTTTCTCATATCTCACTAACTCGATTAACTAAAATATGAAATTGAAATCTATATTCTAAGTTAATCTAAGTAAGTACATAAATGCAATAAATGATACAAGCTGAAATACTGATTCTAATTTTTTTGATATTTAAATGAAATAAAAGGGGTAAAATACTAACCTTAAAATAACTTACCTCTATTGTGGTGTTGTACTTGAATATGATGATGTGCGGATGAAGAAAAGTGTGATGGCACTTCCCAAGAAATTACAAACAAGTGAAGGCTGATCGGATCGAGTGCCGTGGGCACCTAGTCTATAGTATGGGCACAATGGTCTCAGAAATTATCAAAACTTAAATCTAACAATGTCAATATATCTTTGCAATATCTTTATCTATGTCATATGGTTGTCGTAATATCTTCGCTTATGTCACCGTGAATCTGTGATGAAGATATACCGCAACCCCATACAAAACATCAAATCCCTAAAAAAGAAAGATTCATATGAAGGGGTGAGATTGACCTTAGCTACCACAATGGTCGAACTACAACTAAGAATTACATTACCTTGTTAATGCAAAATCACAGCACCCCCAAATGAGTTCTAAAAATCTACTTTTCTAAGGCAGACTCATTTGGTGTGATTGCATAACATTGAACTTTCCCCAAGGTGTGGGACCTTGCAAAATGGAAAAGCTCTCCAGATTAAAGGTTGGTTCCTTATTCCTCTGTTTAGGTGCATACGTAGAAACTTGCAGAGGATCTGTTCTTAATCCTAATCTAAACTTTACCAAGGAGACAGGGATAGAAGGAATACATAAATTAAAACAAAGCTAAACTACGAGGTGATGCATCAAAGGAATGATAAACACTTGTTTTGCTAATAGACAAAACCAAAAAAATGCATACAATAAAACAACACAGATAGTCAAATATATAATGGAAGGCCAAATGAAAGAAAAAGAGACAAGAGAGGATCTAAAATCGATCACAGACGTGTTTTATTGCTCGTAGATTGATACAGTCCATTACAAAGTATCCAAGAGGTAGAAACGTATTACAATTTTAGTAGAAGTCTTGAACCCCACAAATCTCTTTTCTAGAAGGAAGAGGGAGCTTAAAAACAAAGAATGTCCAACCCTTTACAATGAATCCTTCCCCGTATTTATAGATTCAACCTGAAAGAAGGAAAGAGAGAGAAGCGTGAAAACAGGTTGAAGCTCAACCACCGTTGTTAATGCCTCTGATGAAATATCTCCCCAAATCCATCTTTACTACATCAATCCTTGGTTCGATTCCTGAAGGAAGAGGAAGCGGCAATGAAAGCAGTATCAAATCCGATCTCCGGTTGTTGAGACAGATGATGGATCCCGCATCAAGGTCCAAGACGTTTCCTCCATTCTTCACCTAACCTCCTCAAAATTAAAGTTTCAGACCTCATGGCATGCGTGAGGCCGAGATATTTGCAACGACATCGGATTTGTAGTATTTCAAGCCATGAGTCGAAAGATATGCCCCTTGAAGTTTGTATCGAGTCTATACAGGAGGGCGGGAAAACAACTCGAAAATGGGTCCCCTTTCTTTCGATTCCGCCTTGGCTTTGACTCGGGCCCAGATGCTTGACTTTTCCTTGGGTGGAGTTGTGGGCCATTTTGCAACTTTTACCCCCTTTGAGATAACAAGGGGCAAAGAACCAACTTTTTTCCCCGATGGTCCGCTTTTGATTCTGTTTCCTCTTATGTGGGATCGTGGTTGATCCAATATTTGGCATGGTGAAATATGGATAACAATTTGGTGACTCACAGGGGTATCTACCTGCTAGATGAAAATATCAATTGCCTTGTCATATCCGTTGGGCATGGCATCATGGGTGATACTGCTCATCGATCTAAACTTAGAAAGCTGACCCCTGGGCCACTTGGAAACCCATTAGAACCGAAACTGATCTTGACCAAATGTCGAGTCTAAACACTGTATGAGAGCAAAAAAATAGCACCACACTATATACAAAATTTTAAATCATACATGCTCCAAATGGAACATGTAGAGCGTGCAAAGCACTTAGGAGAAAATCAATCTACACTACAACAAGACAATGTGCATAAGCACTTAGAGGAAAGAGAAAACTAAACTAATATGTACAGGGTGAGAATGCCCTTTTTAGTAGTAGTGCTTAAGATAGATCTCATTTACTAGAATCTGCAACTCTTCACCCTCTAATGTAGACAATTGGAAAACATTGATACTTTTACATCCTGTGATCATATAGGGGCCACTCGTGATGGCGTCAAATTTGGAATGCCTTCCGATTTTTCTCAATCTGCATCCCATTTCAAAACCAAGTCTCCTTCCCGGAAGTTCCTTGCCTTTGTCTTTTTGTCGAAGCATTTCTTGATTAAATCTTGATTCTTCTCTATTTCTTGGAGAGCATGCTCTCTAGTTTCTTCTAACTCCATCGCCTTCACATACCCGGCCTCCATTGGTCCAAATTTAGACATCCGTAGTTTCTTCACAAGCTCCAATGTTGGCAAATCAAGTGATTTAGGAAACACCACCTCTTTCCCATAGGCGAGCTTGAATGGAGAGCTACATGTAGATCCTTTGGGAATTATTCTATCAACCCATAAGGCCATTTTGAGCTTTGTGTGCTGTGTCCTCGATTCTCATCAAGAGTTCTTCGATGATATTTAGCAGTTCTTGTTTGTGGACTCAACTTGGCCATTACCTTGAGGGTAATAGTTTGATGAAGTACTCAAATAAGTCCCATTCTTGACGGCCCATCCTGTGATCTTGGAACCTATAAATGCTAATGCATTGTCTGATATGATGGTGGCTGGCACTCCAAATCTGGTCACTATCCCTTCATAGAAATCTAGGATACTAGACTCATTTGCTTCCTTGAGTGCCACTGCCTCGGTCCATTTGGTGAAATAATCTATCATTGTCAGGATCCATTTGTGACCTTGGCTTGAGTTTGGATTGATGACTCCAATGAAGTCCAATCCCCATTGCATGAAAGGTTGGTCGACTAAGATTGGGTGCAATGGAAGTGCTGCTAGCCTTTCCTTTCCTTTGAAGAATGCATAATTCTTGCACCTTTTGATCCATATGTAGTAGTCACTAAACATTCTGGGCCAATAATATCATGTTTTCATTATTTTGAGTGATGTCACTCTTGGAGAAAAATGGCCTCCACCTGCCTAATATGGAATTCTTGTAGCATACTCTCCACATGATCTCGCCCTAATGCATCTTAGCGAGAATGCCATTGATGTCCTTCTTGAACAAGACACCATCACTAAGAACATATGAGATGGCTCTGTAGCCCGAAATGCCTTCTTTTTTGTTTTACTCATCCCATGAGGACACAAGCTTGTTTGAAGGAAGTGTACCATGTCTTCCATCCAACAAGTGCAGTACATCATCTCTCCCTTCTTTTGATCATCTTGTAGAACAAAACAACCTCATTTCCACAACTGCTCTCATCTTGTTGACCGAGGCTAGTTGTTCACATAACCCCTTCCATGCACCAGCTTGGTGACCTTGGTCTCAATGTCACATTCCATGACATGGGTGATCCATCCTACATGCTTTTCATTCGGGTCCTTTCGAGAAGGAATTCTTTAACTCCCGCATGGGAGACCAATAGTTGGATTATGTTAGTTGAAACCAAATGCTTAAACTTCTTCAATCCTCTAATTACCACCAAGACTTGCCTCTCAATGAAGGAGTACCTCACCTCATAATCTTCCAGGATCTGACTGAAGAAAGTAATTAGTTGTTTTGTACTTTCTTTGTTCTGTTGCACCAAGATTGCAGAAATTGTGTCACCGCCACCCAAAGCGTACATTATGAAATCTTTGGAAAATCTGGGTTCACAAGAGTTAGGGCTTGTGATATGGCTTCTCCGATGGCCTCAAAACTTTCTTTTCCTTTATCGTCCACCGAATTTTAAGCTCTTCTTCAAGATCAATGTTATTGGCTTAACCAAGGCAAAAGCAAAGTTTGGAAAAAACTTGAGACAAAATTGAATTTTCCTAGAAGCTTTAAAGAGCCTTCTTGTGACTTGGAAATGGAAATGCTCTTGTTGCTTGAACTCTTTCCGGTCAATTGCCAATCCTTACTTTGATATGATATGGCCTAGAATCTTACCTTCATGAGCCAAGAATATGCATTTTTGGGGTTCAAATGACACCCCAAATCTCCTACATCTTTGAAAAACTTGCATTTTTGGAGATCTGCATTCTTGGAAAAATAGTGATGTCATCCAAATAGATCAACACTATTTGGTTAATTAGCCCCTGAATGCCATATCCATTGCCCTTTGAAAAGTGGATCCAGAGTTGGATAATCCAAATGACATTTTCTTGTATGCATAGGTGCCCCACTTAGTGGTGAAAGCTATTTTGAATTGATCATCTTCTTTGACCATGATCGGTTGTACCTTGAGTAGCCATCTAGGAGGGAGAAAATTTTTGACCCGACACTAATTGCAAGATCTACTCCATTAAAGGGAGTGGGTAGTGGTCTTTGAGGAGGATCTGTTCAAATCCTCAAGTCAACACACACCTGATTTCTCCATTTTCTTACTAACTCGGGACCAAATTTTCAACCCAACTTAAATGTTTAATTGGAAATATGATGCTTTCCTTTATCAAATTGTTCAAATCCTTCTTCATCGTAGAGGCTCAATATGTGGGTTGAGTAGTCTCTGCTTCGCCCGATGGGCGAGCAATTTGATCCAATTCGATTGTGTGTTGTCTAGTTTTGGATTGAATCGTTAGGTCCTCATAACTCCAAGTAAACACATCGGGAATTCTTGGCAAATTTGTATGAATTCATACCTTTCTTGTTTGGTGGCCACTTTACCAATTTGAAGTATTTGTCCTCTCCAACTGGGATCGACTCAATATTCTCCTTTGATCTCGCATGTTAGCCTTCTCTTTTCGAAATAATCATTAGGATTGAAAATAGATTATAGTGTCACTAATCCTTTGGGAAGCTTGTTTGTATGCAGCTTGTACTATCTAATTCCCATACATGCGGCTCTAGTCTCCGCTCTCGGTTTATAGCCGAGAATTTAGATTCTTTTGTAGAAATTTAATGATCTCGTTGATCATTCTCAAACACCTACCAACATGTATTATTATCTCGGCATTGCTAGCCTCACAACCACATGGATATGCAGTTCTTATTCGTCCCTCTTGATGTCTTTGTCAACCACATCAAACACTTCTCCAACCACCGCAAGTCTATCAACAACTTCATTCTCCTTCCTAGGTATGGACACAATATCGAAGGCCTTCAAATCCTCCATGAGATCACATACCCTACTCTTGTAGTTTTTGAGCTTGAGTCATTTTTGACAGCATTAAGTACTTTGACTTGATTGGAAACTAGATCACTATCACCGAATACTTACAAGTTCTTAATTCCCATCTTCCTTTCTCAATGAAGACCTTAGACTAAAGCCTCATATTTAGCAGGTCTTATATAAGCAAGTGAACTAGAATTTGAAGGCTGAATAATATCTCATACCTCTAGGGGACACAATCATGGCTCCTCCTCCAGCTCCTTGTCTACTCCTTGAACCATCAAAGAAAAATTGCCATACCTCATTGTCATCCCCGTATTCGGGTTGATTAGGTCAGGAAGAGACTGGTTCTCTTCATGTAGAAAGAGACACCTAGCTCGATTCTTCCATCTCCTATAGGGGGTCAAAAGCATGGATTTTGTTGGCCCAATCATCAAGAGTCAAGTCTGGGATATATCCCACCTTGGTATTTGCTTCAAAAGTGCTTAGGAGGTCCTCTTGATCAAAAGTTGAGCAGTTGGCGTTGATTGGGCTAGGCACATAGGATTCAATATGATATTCAGCAATAGGTTCAGATCTGATTGTGGCCTTTGCTCCATACCTTTACCTAAAGAGCATATGTGACCAATCAATGCAGACAGTAGCCTCCAATTTTGGCAAGAAAGTCTCCGGACAGACACAAAGTAAAATGTGGTGGCAGGTCTATGATTGACATGTTTATCAAAATAGCATTAGGGAAAGCGTGTAGAGTGAGACTCGTGATCCTTGATGATTCCCATAGTGGTCATTGTTGTCCCATTTAATTAGACTACTCCTCTAGAGATGACCTCATACCTGGAGACCCAACCGATTAGCTATTTTTTTGGGCATCACATAATTATCGGCCCCTAATCAATCATATAATTGTGCACCAACTTGTCTCTAATAATCAATGAGACATGAAGGGAGGAGGTCTCGAGTTTTTACCTTGTTGTTCTCCATGGTTCCTCCTGTGTCGAACTCGCATTAAAGCACTCTTTCTTGTTGGTTGGGGGTGATTTAAACTTGACCAATTCTGAATGGTAGTCCGTAACATATCCCTCTACCCTAGAATGACCAAAGTGACTCCCATAGTGAAATTTTCACACTTTTCCTTTTCATATGCTCAATAATATTGAATGAACCATCTTTTTGCTACCCCTTCCTGACACATTTCTTTCTTGCACATGGGTTGTTACAACCAAAGATTGCTTGACCGGGTTTGGGAGGTGCTCTAGAATGACTCAAAGCATGTTGGGAGTTGACTTGGAGCACAAGGACCTTATGGAGCGATGGAAGGTTAAGGGTCACTTGAGCTCAAAGTGGTTGGACCTCTCCAATATTTCTCTTTTGGACCATGTATTGACAGCCTACACTTTGAGGAGGGGACTAATTCATCCCACCAAAGTCTTCGGCCTACCAATGACAAGCATAGACTCATTTGGGGGCCACCTTGTTACCGATCTTCCACTTGATCAAGTTATTATGGCGCCACACTTGGTTTGCACCATCAAGGCCTGATTTAGAGCACCATTAAAGCACGTTGATTGGTTATGTGGCTATCTGCATGGAAAACACCAATCATATTCATGTGCCATATTGTTCTGTGTAGGAACCAATGTCCTAGATGTTGAAGCTGTGTTAGGATCATACGCCCTGAAAGGTCTATCGCTTGGGGTTGTCCTTGGTTCTGGCTCTGGTTTACAGTCTGAGGTGGTGGCCTATTCTGCTGATACTAGGGTTTGGCTTGATATTGAGCCTGGGGCTGGTATGGCTTGAAACTTTGAGCTTGTTGTCTTTTGATGGTCACTAGCTCATTCCCAAAGTTCTGAAATTGCTTCATTACCACTTCCTGAAACTCTTTATCAGTATTAGATGATGAAGTGGAAGCTTCGGTTGAGATTTGACTCCTAGGGGTGGGTATAGGAGCTAATGTAGGTGCTTGGCTAGTATCTGGGCTTCCTAACTCAAGGTACAGAGGCATGGATGGCCTAGGAGTGATTTTTCCAGCTTGAATCAAATGGTTCTTAGCCCCTATGGAGAGGTTATATGCTATAGGTAATGTAGTTCCCATTGATCAATCATCAAAGAAATATCACAATTCAAATCCCTAAGAAATTATAAGAAGGTACCTTCATTAGTAGGTTTTACTGCTCGTTGAAATCCTATCCCAGTCCACCGGAATCGAGGTTCAAGTCCGTCGCCTTCTCATTCGAGGATTTCTTTATCGTTGTTAGCACGTGCTCCAACAAAGACAAGTTATCACCTTTTTCCCCAAACTCGATCATGAAGAGCCATACACGCTGGTTCCAGATTACGGATAGAGCTCCTTTGTAAGACTCCCGAACCATTAAGAAGCTTTCACTTTGAATGAAGAGGTGAGCAACTTGACCGCAATGTCCATCTCATGGATCTTGTGGATTGTACAGTAAATTTGCAATATCTTGGACATGGTCACCAGGAGTTTGATTTTCCTTCGAAATATGGGATGCTTTTTAATGCTTTGCAATCGAGAACTAGGTTTTGTGCAATCAAGGTGAGTGGAATATGCCATTGAAGTTGACATATGGATTTGGCGTGCCATTATTCTGATTGGCCTAAGAATCCTTGTAGACTAAAAGAAAGGCCTCGCGGTGGAGGTGTTTACAAGGTTCTTGGTGGAGATGGAGACCTCTTAGTTCTTCTTGGTGTCATTTCTCTCGCTTGGGGATAGATGCAAGTATTCAAATATACCTTCTTTCCTTACTCTAGACCGGGTTTTTCTCATGAATCTTCCAAGCTTGGGCTACTGAAACCAGTAGATTTGTTTCTTTTGGAGTCACCAAATGTACAATTTTAAGGATTCTTAAAAGCCAGAATCATAGCAAGTGTACATCAATTCATACTATAATATGATGGAGACTTCTTAGTCCCACCGGTGTGCAAAAACTATTAATGCAAAATCACAACACCCTCAAATGAGTTCTAAAAATATACTTTTCTAAGTGAGACTCATTTGATGTGACGCATAACATTGAAATTTCCCCAAGGTGTGGGACCTGAAAAATAGAAAATCTCTCCAGATTAAAGGCCCAGTTCCTTATTCCTCCGTTTAGGTGCATATGTAGAAACTTACAGGGATCTTTTCTCAATCCTAATATAAAATTTACCAAGGAGACAGGATAGAAGGAATACCTAAATTAAAACAAAGCTAAACTACGAGGTGATACACCAAATGAATGATGAACACTTGTTTTGCTAATAGAAACAAACCAACAAAATGCATATAATAAACCAACACGAGATAGCCAAATATATAATGGAAGGCCGATGAAAGAAGAAGAAACAAGAGAGGATCTAAAATTGATCACGACGTGTTTTATTGTTATGTAGATTGATACATTCCATTATAAAGTAGCAAGAGGCGTAAAACATATTACAATTTTAGTTGAAGGCCGAACCCCACAGATCCCTTTTCTAGAAGGAAGAGGGAGCCTTCAAAACAAAGAATGTCTAACCCTTTACAATGAATCCTACCCCCGTATTTATAGATTCAACCTAAAAGAAGGAAAGAGAGAGAAGCGTGAAAAAGGTCAAGCTCAACCACCACTATTAATGCCTCTCGATGAAATCTCTCCCAAATATGTCTTTACTTGTATCAATCCTTGGTTTGGTGCCTGAAGGAAGAGGAAGTGGCGGAAAAGATCAAATCCAATCTAGTTGTTGAGACAGATGGATCCTGCGTTGAAGGTCCAAAGACGTTTCCTCCATTTTCTTCACCTAACCTCCTCAAAATTAAAGTTTGCACTACCCATGGCATGCATGAGGTGAGATCTTTCCAACGACATCATTGCATTATTTCAAGCCATGAGTCAAAAGATACACCCTTGAAGTTTGTATTGGTTCTCGTATAGGAGGGTGGGAAAAGAACTTGAAAATAGGTCCCCTTTCTTCCGATTCCGCCTTGGCTTTGACTCGGGCCTAGATGCTGACTTTTTCCTGGGCGGAGTTGCGGGCCATTTTACAACTTTTACCCCCTTTGAGATAACAAGGGGCAAAGAACCAAAATTTTTCCCTAACGGTCTCGCTTTTGATTGTTTCCTCTTATGCGGAACATGGTTGATCCAATATTTGGCACAGGTGGTGAAATATGGATAACAATTACATTCAAGAATGAATGTAGTTATGTGTTCTTCTATGTGAAATTGTGTGCCTAGGGTGTCATAACGTCAATGACACGTAGTAGGGGAAATAACTAGATGTAAGATGAAAATGGTGGATGGAATAGAATGAATGCAACCCTTAACCCCTATGTTTGTGTGATGTAGATGTAAATTATGCCCAAATGTAGTCCATGTAACGAAAATTATACTAGTATGATTAAGCGCAATAAATGAGAGTGATGATTAGAATGTATGATGATTTTGAATGTGTATAATGACGATGAGATGGGGTAGGGAGTGATTAGTTCTTGACCCAAATGCATGTATATGAATAAAAATCGAGGATTTGAGAATCCTGCCACCAGAGGAAGAGTGTAGGGAGAAAAGTGTGTTATTATCCTATCTCTAACTACATCCTCAAGATCTAGACGCTACAAATGGACTCGGATCAAATATTTGTGGTTTTTGGATCCAAGTAATTTTGAAAAAATAGTTGACCCATATAGAAGTGGTATAGGAAAGGAAATCTTGCCCCAACTCCATGGGTGTCACCGCAATGTAATGGATTCCAAGTTAGGTCATCTGGAAGTGAACACAAAATGATGTCTTCCAAGTTAGGTCATCTTGAAGCGAATGTGAAATGTAGAATAACTTCCCAAGTTAGGTCATCTGAGAAAGCAATGTATGTAATCTCCTGGGTTAGGTCATCCTGGTAGGCCAATTGTGTTATATTGTATTTATGATATGATTTTGATTGTTAGAGATGTGAACGTGTTGATTGATCGATTGATTTGAATTATTACTCATAGAGAGATTTTATGCTAGTTGCCCCTAGGTTAGGTCATTAGGGTGAATTAATAGAAACTAGTGAATGATCACATAGAAATATTTTTAATCACTTATTTCCCAAGGTTAGGTCATTAAGGGAAATTGATGAAATTTCACATATAGAAATTGTATGTTTGTTGCCCCCAAGTTAGGTCATTAGGGGAGTTGATGGTGAAATGCCGCGTAGTGAATTGGTAAATGTTTGGAAACGATGAGTTGGTAGTTTTTGTTTAAATGTGTGGTGATATAGAGGAATTATAAGATGACTCAATGATATACCCCCTTTCGGTGAAAGGGGAAGTGATGATAAGAATGAACGCTAAGTTTCAAAGTAATCACGAAATAGATAAAAAGTGATAGAAATCACAAAAATGAGTATAAAGTTGATGGAAGACATATTTAAGGAGAGGTAATGCATGTGAAATATGTATGTTATGGTGGTAGGTGAAATTATAAAAATAATTCAACAAACAAGGGGTAAATCGGAATAGAAACACTCAAGATATGACAAAAACAATGCGGTGTGTATTATTTGTGTGAATAAGCGCAAAATAATGACTATAGTAAAGTGGGTGATGAAAAGGTAACTATAAATAGAAAGGTGAAAAAGTGTTTAGTCACCTCATTTTTTGTTTGTGAGATTGAGCAATGCATCCTATTCGGTTTCGAGAGGGTAGCAACCATCATCGCCACACACAACTACGGAGTTGGTAAGTGCATTATTTTTCAAAAAATGTATGGTGTAGTAGTCGTTTTAGTGAATTTTTGAAAATTTGAGATTTTTAATTTTCTCAACGTTTTAGACCTGGATAATAGTGGTGATGGCACTAGTGACCCTTGGGACATGAGTGCCTAGATCTAAGCACTAGTGTCCTGCTCCTGGGCACCCCAGTCTTGCATCTGGGTGCCATGGTCTAGAATGTGTGCATTTGGTCTAGAATGATGAAAAATAAGATTTGTAATGTATATGAATGTGATGAGTGAGTGTGTTTGGATTTGTGTAGTAATCTAACATTGTGTTTGTTGTCGCTTTGTGGTACGTAAAGGGATATTCACTCTAGGGAGTTCTGGGGTGGGCATCACATGAGTACATTACTTGGATTGGGAATATCAGATGATGATTGAGATATTATGGACTGTGCTAGCCTATGGTACACAGATGGGGGATGTTCCCATAATATGTCGATGTGGACTGCACTATGTGATAGATGGTGTGTGGATACATGTACATTTTTGTTACCTATGGGGGAGATGATTGTTACATTGGATGATGTGTATTATATATTGTGGTTGTTGGTTATTGGAGAGAGAGTATAGGTTATGCTAGTGGAGGATATGGAGAGGTAGATGCGAGCTACTAGATGATATTTTATGGGGACTCGAGTACCTATCGAGGCCCATATTAGTTTGGATGTTATTATGAGGTTCGGTGTTCTGGCTTGCAAAATTTCATTACAAAGTGGTTATTGCTTCATCGATTATAGTCGAGGGTGGAGGAGTAAGCATATTGTATAAGATGCACAATATATCTTTGGTGATAAAGGAGGATAACACTAGATATGTGTGGGCATGATGTGTGTTGGCCCACCTATACAGATATCTATATTGATTTACTCATGATGAGCATAGAGGTGGGATAGGAGCTACTATGTTGTTACATGTATGGGCGTATGAGCACATAGTAGTGTTCGTGCCGGTTGGAGGTCCGGGGAGAGTGGGATAGGTTGGAGATATATGCGAGGAGGTGGATTAATATCCATGGGCATAGGATGGATATAGATACATACAGGCATCGATAAATAGGATGGGGACCAAAGTAGTGACACAGAGGCCATATCGTGACTATGGAGGATGGCCCGAGGATGCGGTAGAGTTACGGTGCATTCAGAGGATGATGTGGTTAGAGGATAGATTTCCAGTGTGATAGATCTCTTCCGAGTAGAGAGAGTATCATGATAGTTTGGTATGGCTTAGGATGTGCCCATAGAGCCATATATATGGTTGAGAGCTATCAGAGTACCTAGGAGGGTCGAAGCTTGACAGAGCCCACAATAGAGAAAATTTAGTTCCCCCTAGTCCGGATGAGGTAGATTTGGCTATAGAGTCTATAGAATCAAATCGATCCGGGTTGCATAGAGGAGTACCATGTAAGGTGGGAGACATATTGAAGGGTATTATTGTTCCTATTATTTATAGGTCTAACGGGTTACCGCATGGAGGAGGAGGAGAGGGGGAATCCCATGCCCCAATAACATAGAAATGACGATAATGAATTGTGAGTACCTATATGTAACTATGTTGTGTATTTTGTTGTTGGCTTATCTTATAGTAATGTATTTCTAACCTATTGTGTTATTTGTGTTGTAGGTGACGATATTGGTCATTGATAGTCAACACGTCCATATGCACATTGACGCGGAATGTGCCAACCAATGTACTCGGTTGAGGGATACTTGAGTGTGTGGATGAGATCATCACCTAAAGCATGCCCATTTATTTGAGCCGATGGTCATAAGAAGAATTTAAATGTACTATATTACTAGCCAAGAGGGACAAGGCATGTCAGAGACTCGATGATCCCGCGAGGGCATTGGACGGTGGTCCTTTAGCGTATGATGTGTTTGTATGCAATACGTTTATTTGCAACATCAATTTGTAGAGCATTCTATGAAGAAAACCTTATTGTGTAGGCAAGTGGAGAGATATCGAGGCCACAAACAACAATGCAATGTTAGTGGTGAGGCCTCTAGTTCTAAGGCTCTCGAAGTACCGAGAGTGATGGTGATGATGAGGCTTGAATAGTATGATTGGATATGATGTGGGGAGAGCCCCCCAATGATGATCGTATTTTCTACATATGTATGGACACATGTAATTTATATGTGATGATCTTATTTTGTCTTATATCAATGTTGTATGAGTTAGTGATTATTGTTGGAATGTATGTGATGTTTTTTGTATATTGTTAATTCTTACTAAATGGAATTTGTAACGATAGTTAAAATGATGATGATTGTAAAATGAATGTACAAAGGAATTATGTATTATTAGAGAACTAACGTGTTGTGATGAATGAGTGTCACAATAATGTAATGTAATCATCATATGTTAGTGGGATGAATGATAGTGTATGGATGATTAGGTTCATTAAGATCCCTTAATAGTAGAGAATGAACCATGAAAATCAAGAGTGCGTCATCGGGAAATGATTGGATGAACTAGATGAACAATGACGTGTGTGATGAAAGGTTCTGAGAAAACCCTCAATATTCATGTAAGAACCGTAAGAATACAAGTACGTTATGGGGTAGGTGATGGTAATCACCTATCAAAGACCAAAGGCGGAAAAAAGCAATGGAATCATGTGAGATGGAAGTAGTATGATTGTATGAGCATAATTGAATAACAAATGGAGCTGCATTGGGATGCATGAGAGTGGAGTGCTCTAGAAACCAATATTAAGGGGAAGCATGATGTGGTGGATGACATGAATGTGATGAATGAGATGGATGAAGTGGATGCAATGGATACGATGGTGTACTAGTGTACAAACGTGGTGGAGAGCTAGCATTAGACGTATTTCATGGCCTAAGCACCAAATGTAGGAGATGAATCAACTATAGTAGAAATCCTATGGCGAGGTAGAGGAGATATGGATCGCTCATGTGAGTGAGAGATAAATGATATGATTCCCTTATCTTCTAGTTATCGTGCAATCTATCATGAATCGAAAGGAAATCATTATCCCTACGAAAATTTATGTGATGATAATTACAATAAATTTGGTCATGTTGACGTTGTAATCAGTGTTTTGGATGATGTTGGTTAGAGGGTAGGTGAATTAATCACTCAGTAAGTAAAACACGCAGCACATCATGTGGTCGAGCATGATGAGAGAAATGTAAAGGCTCATACAACCTAGGTGGAGTGGTAGGAGGAGTAGCCTATCACGAAACTAGAGAAGGAGTATGATTTTGTGGTGGAGTGGGCTGAGTTTTTTTTGCTTTTCTTGTGAGGCAAAGGTGGAGAGTGTGTAGGATGCTCAATGAAAGCACTACTAGAGAACTAGATGAGGCAATAGCCATAGAGATGTGTGGAGGATTTATGATGTGTGTTGAGAGAAGATATTGTTCTAGGTTAATGAATTTATAACATAGAAGAAGGGATGACTCACATGTATCATATTGTAATCTTTGCTTGAGTGGAGGAATTAGGCCATGACAAAAATGGATTACTTCTCAAGGACTATGATTGGAATACTAACATATGCATCTAAGCATTGAATCGTAAAATATAATACTCGATAGGTTCAGAGGAGCCCGATGTAGAGTAGGTAATCGATTATAAGTAACCTTAGGGCCATTGTTTATTATAAACCAATAGAGGAAAGCATCCTCCATGTCATAGAAAGTACTAATGGACCCAAAGGGAAGATGAGTGTACAATTATAACACCTCATGAATAAGACTGTAATGAAAGGCCTTAAGTAATAATCTATCATTAGAATAAGAGGTCATAGCCATACGATAATGTAGAAGATGAGCATGAGGGTCACTAGTACCATCAAAACATGTGAAATTAGGAATGATGAAGTCCTGAGGAATGCAGAATTATGAATCTTCTTAGGGACATGGTTACCATGTAATGAATTGTTATCAATGGAAGCATAGTAAGCCCTACTTTCTAAAGTGAGGAACTAAACCTGAGATTGTAACTGACCTACGACATGCATGAGAGAGATGATATCTTGTGAAGGAATAGTGGAAGATGGAAATAATGTATTAAGTGGTTGTAATTTTCCATTGTGAGTGATCATAGGAATATCAAAAGGTGATGTGGGATATTTTGATGCTAAAGGCACACTAGAGTAGGTCAAGGAAGCTATACTAGGAGATATAGATCAAATATCCATATCAATGGCAGGGACTAACATCGAAGCAACCTTGATATGAGACACATCTATATAGGAGTAGATGGATTAGAAGATATGGGTGATGTAACAAGAGGAGATGAAATAGTAGGAGAAGAAGAAGTGATTGATGGTGGTGACTCATGCACAGTGCTAGATGCAATCTCAGGAGAAGGAAATAATGGAGTAGGCGGGTCACACTCAACAATATAGAAATAAGGAGAACTATCAACTACCTAACAATTATCGATAAAGACTCGTAAATGATAATTTCATTAAGAATGCTATCAATAGGATCATTGACATAAGTCAAGGAGTATGTAAGCTAGTATTATATGTATTATGAGAAGAAATGTCACAAGTGGTAAAATCATGAGAAGGAACTATATCAATTTCCCAGAGTAGAATAAGAATCAGTATGCACATGTGAGAAATTATCAATACCAAGTAAGTAATCAATAAGATAATCATCTAAAGTTTCATGTGAAAGATCAAAAGGAGGATCACAAGTAGCCATATAGCATGTGTACAAGTAAAGGTTATTGGATAGTCGACAATACTAATGCCCATAGGAGAATCCTAAAAATGAGTAGCACATATTCTTGTACGTCTAGAAGTTGTTTTGATATGATCGAGTGTAGTGACATGAGTACTATATAGATCTTTTAGCTCAAGAATGGTAGTCTCATCATAGATAGGGTTAACGCTAAAATGAGACTTGATGGGAAAATAAGATGAACTATCCTTAGCTATTAGGGTTTGATTGGATCCTAGGGAAATATATTAAAAAAGACAAGCTCACCAAAATGATTAACTAAAATATGAAATTAAAATCTATATTCTAAGTTAATCTAAGTAGGTACAAAATGCAATAAATGATACAAGTTGAAATACTGATTCTAAATATTTTATTTTGATATTTAAATGAAATGAAATAAAAGGGGTAAAATACTAACATGAAAATAACTTACCTTGTTATGTACTAGACTTGAACAAGCATGATGTGCGGATGAAGCAAAGTGTGATGGAACAACCTAGGAAATTGCAACAGTGAAGGATTAACTGACTAAGGTTCATGGAAGAGGATTGGAGCACATTTGGGTGCCCTAAGATATAGTATGGGTGTTGTGGCATGCAAAAATATCAAAACATGAATCGATGAAGTGTCACTATATCTTTACGATATCTTTATCTTTGTTTCATGGTTTTTGTAATATGTTCTCTTATGTCATCATGAATCCGTGATGAATATCTACATGAAAAACCCCATACAAAGCATAAAATCCCTAAAAAAGAAAGATGCATATAAAGGGGTTAGAATGACCTTAGTTTCCATAATGGTGGACTTACAACTAAGCACTGCACTACATTCTAGACCCAATGTAGTTCTTTGTGCAATTGTGTTCCTAGGGTTCCCTAGCGCCAATGCCATAGAAGTAGGGGGCAATAACTAGATGTAAAATGTAAATGGTGGATGGAATAGAATGAATACAACCCTTTCCCCCTATGCTTGTGTGATGCAAATGTAAATGATACCCAAATGTAGTCCTTTTCCTTAGTAGATAGCTAGCTCTTGATAGTAGATAGTCCACCCATAAGATAGTGAGTATGTTATGTTTATATAGGGATATCTTATTCAATTTCGACACTAATGACCCAACATGCCGACTAATACCTAGGGGAATGAGAGGTAAAATGACAAAGACCGACCTCGAATAAGTAAATTAGACCCAAGTATTACTAGACCATGGCACTAATAATTAAGGACTAGGGCACCCACAAGTGCCCTAGTACTACCCTAGGTGCCTTAATCAAAGACTATAGAGGAAAAATAGCCAAATAACAATGCCTAAGACTCCTTGGGAGATGACCAAGACTATGCGAAACAATCGGCATCATGTGGAAAGGAAAATGAAAATGATGACCAAATAATGAGATGACATAACTAGAGGATAGGTCATTAGTGAATACTTTTCTTACACGAGATCCATATATAAAACAACATGCTTGGTGGTATAAATGTAATAGTAAGTGCGTGATTTTATGACTACACTAACCGTAAAACCCAACGCCATTAAATTTCGGCTGCATTTCTCTACTCCCATGCACTTTTGAGATGATTGTAGTTTCATAAAGATTATGCCCTTGTCTTTTCACAAAAAAATTGTAACCCTACACCAAAATTTTCTTTTTCAATTTACAATAGTTCCAATGAATGAAATACTATGAAAAATGAAGCACAAGATCCCAGAGCAGAGAGATGAATCCAGGTGAAGGTGGTTTCATTGCAATCTCAAACTCGGTAAGCCCGCTTACTAAAAATATATTTTTTTCTATAGTGAATTACTTAAAATATAAATTCTCCCAAAATAGTAAACTCTCATAAAAAACAACAAACAGTGGTAAAAACGCAACTTACTAAAAATAGTAGGTTTCAAAAAAAAATGTCCCAAAATAGAAACTTGCTAAAAATATAAAAGCATCATAAATTGAGGTATTATATGTGTGTTAGGATATTCAGAGAACAAATTTTGTGCAAAAATAAAAATTTCCCAAAATAGCAACTCCTGACCCCACCTGCCAAAAATAGAAAGTTTCAATTTTAGTCTGTAAAGTTGTTTTTGGCCCGATTTCACTCATCTCACTACTTTTTTCCATCATCACATGGTTGTAAATTTGTTTCATATCTCAAAAAATAAAATTAACCCTCCATAAGGATCCTAAAACATCGTTCTGATCACATTTGTGTCAAGGAGCATGATAGAGCATATCGAGGCGCAATATGTGAAAATCATGAACATTGTGAGGTTGGAAAAGAATTTGAAAAGAGTCAAGAGCCCCATTGGAATTAAAATTCATCAAAAGGATGTCATCATGAAAAATGAAAGGATAGACTCATCAAGAAAAATAAGAAAAATCATCTATTAAATACATAATAATCTATCTCGAGAAGTAGACAAATGGGATAATCAAGTCATCAAATTCTTTAATTCATCATGTGATAGTGATCTTCATGTGGGGCATATTGTATGAAAGAATGATATATCCTCTCAATATCATAAGATGAAATTCACAATAGTGTTCTTAAACATTCATTCAAATAATTTGTAATGTGGTCACTTCTCAAAGGATGAAACATCAGAATCAAGCCTCATTTCAACACAACCAAGAGCCATTGGACAAGAATCCATGAAAGAATAGATAATGAAAAGAGGGTGCACATAGGTTCCATATTCTAAGAGGCTTCATAAGAAGGTAAGGTTCATTAAATACACCATAGATCTCTATGAGCCATATAAGACCAATCCAACATTTTCTCCCATCTTTTATCAACATTCAAGAATGTCTTCCCTAAAGTGGCATAAATTTCCCATAGTGAAAATATGTGATATTTCATCAAGCTCCTGAAATTACTCCCATGAAAAAATCATGTCCACTCTTGAAGATCCATTCTCATGTATTCAAGAGTTTATCATAAGTGAACCTAGAACAAAATAACTAGCTACAATGCCCGAACTTGGAGCCATCACAAAAATATTGAAATATAAGAGGAGAAAGAAGTGCGCAGTGGTTTCCCTCCTCTTTTAGTGGGACTTCGTGACCAATATGTAGAAATTTCCTAACATAAGAATGTAAATCCCATTGAGGAGATGAATCCATCAAACTATGAGTTTATCTCGCACCGCATTGGGTCAATATTCACATGAGGGTGAATCTCATTTGTTTAAGGAATCCTCTACCTACATACTTTCTCGAAATGAAGAGTAAAAAAACAATTGAGTGATCGAGGCATGTGAAAACTCTCAGTGCCTACATTCAACCTTTCTTGGAGCCTAATTCAATACCTCCTCTTCCTGTGGAATACATTCCTCCAATCAGTAGCTTTGACCCTGAGGTGATCAAGAAGGAACAAGGGCATATGATGCAAGGGAAGGATAACGAGAGATGGATTGAGAATATCATCAAGAAAGGAAATACATTGCTCCTAGAGGTTCTCTCTACTTAAGTATGTTATTACCACTTTATCGGAAGTGAAGAAAGAAAGAGAGGAGATTGAAAAGAGAAGATCCACTTGGATGAGGTGTTCCCACTTGTGTTTGAGATGAGTTCCCTCGAATCTCACATCCTCATGAGTAAAAATGTGTTCACTTCGAGATGCTAAGAACTTCATCCCAATTTGGGTCCGCATCATGGATGCTAGATATGGTATGATAAAATATGCCATCTCCAAACTTGAATCTAGTGGAAAAAATGCTTTCAATATTTTGAATGAGGTCTACAACTATGTTTAGAAACTTGGATTCCCTCCACTCACCGAGAATTCATCATCAAAAGAACTCATTAATTCCTTCCAAGAGTTAGTCAAGAAAAAGGTAGGTGATTTTATTTCCTTCAATGAAGATAATATATATTCCTTTCCAACATCGGGCTCTATTTCCTACATTACAATAAATCAAAAAATATGGCTCAAGTTGATCCAAGACATGACTTCGAATATCTATTTTTAGAAATTCCTAGATTTTTATTTTTTGTTTCAGAAAATCCTAAAATTGTATTTTGATATTTTTAGTTGCTTTTTTATATTTCATTTTTGAGGATCTTCACTGTCTTTCCAATGGATCATTCGGTTCACAAAATGGATCAACAAGCTAGGAGATATGGCCCCAACAAGGGACACTAAATAAAATAATAAGTGATAATAGGAAATACTTTAGTTTTTTCACTTATGTATTTTCAAATCCACCCCTAAGGTGGATACAAATGGTCTCCATGTAGGATGACCTTTTGGTTCCCATCTGGAACCCTTCATATTCTTTGTATAGCTTTAAATTAGTTTGTTTTCAAATAAAGAGACGGATCTCTGCATACATCTCTCTTATGGAGTTTGCCAATTTGTATTGGAAGTCACAATAAAATTTGTTTTGTTTACTTCTCTTTCATTGTAAATTTCATTATCATGGAATATTAAACACCATTTTTAGTTTTTGTCTATCAAAGTTGCAATTCAACCAGATCACTCATTAAGTGCAAGAATATCAATGGTGTTCCTTAGACATGGATCAAATTGTTGAGTTGTGTTTTTATTCTAGAAGTAGATAAGGTGGCACCTATAAGAACTTGGCTCGAGAGAGAATTCAAAGATCAAGAACTCAATTCGGGAACTCTCCCTTAAGGACTATGAATCAACAAATTGTGTATCATAAATGCTTTGTCTCCATCTACATGACCTTCTTCTCCCCTTTTCTTCTCTCATTCTCCTTTCTCTTTGATGTTGTAATTATCCATTGGTAAAGGTCTTTTCAATTTTTATCTTATTCATTAAATGTGACCTATAGACAAACATTGTAATGAGTTCCCTTTAATTAATAAAAATTGACTCACTTTTATTTCCTAGGAATATGAAAGGTTGCAAGTTGTAAAGACAAATGAAAATTCATGTGGGGGAAAAAGAGACATATTTGTAATGTTATGAATTAGAATGGTTCCTTCATTCTAAAAGGGGTTTAGCAATTGTTTATTGAATGTATGTTGTTGAGATTTACCACTACTACATCAAGAAATAAAAGCTACATTTCCTCTATTTTATTTTTCTATGTTCCTCCACCCTCTCTAATTTCCAACTTTGTAAACATGATGATCTTGCATAATCAAGAAGGAAATTTTTACCCTTGATTGATGAATCTGTAGAATTTTGTGTCTATGATTTGTTAGTCTTATCATTGTTACCATTTTTTTGTTCTTCTAATTGAATGTTGACCTACTATGGTTTATGTGTGTGAATTTTGCAAGTCTACTCACAATATTAACGTCTTCTTTCCTTATTCCACTAACTCCCTTTACCTCTCCTCACACGAAATTACTCCTTGAGGCGTATAAAAATTTTGCCACCGGTTTAGTAGATTATTATTGTGTGATCCCTAGCCTAACAGCCACCCCATAACTTTTGGTTAGTTTACATTCAACAATGGGAGCCTACCCATACAAATTAAGGATGGGATTAACCCCATGACCATTGGTGGAAACCCATAATTTGCACACGAAAAATTATTTCACTAACAACAGGAATGTATTATTCAAATTCCATTTTTATAGATCAAGTGTTAAATACTCATGTGATTTCATCTATATTTATCATTTTTCAATGCATGCATGTCGTGCCGATTATATTCAATCGTTTACATTGTTAGAACCTATAAGCACCTAAATTCTAAATTAGCTTATCGGTAGACTATCTTGATTTATAATTCCATGGTAGACCCTAGATCTAAGCATTTACCAATACTAAAAAAATTCTTCTCATGAACACCAATATTTTCATTGTCTAATTTCCATGTACATGCATTGGTTATCACTTAGCATTCTATCACTTTCAAAACTAACATGATAGTCTTGTTAAGTGTAGACACCACTTTTCACCCTAGGAGACCCTAACCATATTAATCACATTACCATTATTTATACTATTATTCCTAACCTAAGTCCATTATCCCTACAATCTAATTTACCATTGTAAGACCTCATCTACCTACATAGAATCCCATTTACACTTCCTAACCACATACAACAACCCTAACCTAATTTACCCCAATCATCCTAACCTCTTCTTACCTAGATCCTTAACCCCTACCATTCTCAAACAAACTACAATTCTCATACGGTAAGTGGTTTTAACCATTTTCCATCCTCTCTTGTTTTTTAACCATTTTGACCATATCAACGGCCATCCACGATCAACAAAGTGATCATTGGCGTTTTCAATCCTATTTAAACCACCTTCCTTCCAAGTTTCATAGTTAGAGATCAAAGAGATTATTACGCGCGATGAATTTTGAGACCCCGCATAACCTCGACGACATTAGAAGATTCTTCACAATCCGCTATCATCCTTTGGGAGTCCTCCTTCAAAATTCACTCTTCCATTTGGAGCTCTATCATCCTCATCAACATTCAACAAGGTATAATGCATTTATTTCAATCATTTTCAATCATTAGTTATATTTTTCAAACACTCGTCTTTCCTACCCTTGTCTATCCATCATATATTTTGTCTTTTTGAGTCATTTGTTCAACTTTTTCTAGTATATCTTCCAACTTACCAGGGATCGCCATTGATCCCTGAACGCCATTGATTTACCTGATCATCATTGATCAAATTCCAAACTCCTTTTCTTTTCATTATCTCTTTATAAATACTAAAATCTCTTCTCTCTCGCATCTATTATGTCCTCAAATTCCTTCTTCTTCACTTTAGTATTGCCAACATATGAACCGCATTGAAAATAGTGTGCTTTATTAGCCCTTGTTAAAATAGACCATTTTCCCCAATTGTCGCGATTCCCAATCATCGTCAATCCATGTCATTTCCCCTTATATTTATATATTATCATCTGATTTTGCTAACAACCATCTTTACAAGGATGTCTTGTTTTTAGATGATTGTTCCAGAAAAGGTACACCCCATTACAAGCATCTATGATTTATGATCATGCTACAACCCTTTGTGTGAGAGAAACTTGATATCTCACATGAACTTAGGGTTGTGCTTCATTTCCTCGACACCCAAGATTGAGGACATTGGAGAGAAACCATAGGTCATACGTGAAATACATGACGTGATAAAGAAAGCATGGTTCGAATTTTTTGAGGATTTTGAACTAGTTGTAGCCCTATCATGGGCCACCTACTATGTGGACCAAGATCTTTCTATCCTCCGGAATTCTAATTACATTATCATTATCTTTTTCATACCATATCACTTGATTGTAAACATGAGTTGACATCCCTCTAGCAAGCCCATTGGTTCTTGGGTTTGATTGTTCCAAGTAACTAATTCAATACTTATATAATATTTGTGTAGTTTAGTTGTGCTTGTATGCAGTTGCTTATTTCACTAGAAAAAGGAATCTCTAAATTATATTACATTCATTCATCATGACATTGTGTTTTTGGCGCATGTATCGTTAAACCCTTCTACTTTTAGAGTTTATGGTGTTTCTTCATATTATTGACTAGTTGAAATTCACCATAAACATCCTAGCACACCTAAGCGAGACCGATAGTCCCTTTTTTATTTTGATCCTTTATCTTCTAGGTTTCTCCTTCTTGTCAAATTATCTAACCTTTCACCTTAGAGTGCCTCACTTTTGCTTCTTCAAAAACACATAAAAATTAAAAAGAGAGGAATAACGATCATAGGTACACCATTTTTTATAGTTCTTTATTTCGGTACCTGTATTTTGTTTGGCTTGTTTTCATCAAAGCAAACATTTCCTTTTAGATCCTAAAACAAACTTTCATATCTACTTACTCATCTAGTCTAATTATGAGTTAAAATAATCGCATTCACGATAGTCCCTTCACACACAACCAAATCATGCATCACATCAAATTCACATTTAAACAATCCTTCCCATGAGGATCTACTTAGATTTCATCATTGAGGGGAAATTTGACTCGATGTTCTAGCCGAGTATAAATAATTTGATGGGTGGTAAATCAGCTAAGCACACCGTTGATGATTATCTTTGCAGATGAACCATAAGAGTTGTGGGAAATCTTAGGGATGTGGGTCTCGACCCCTAAGATAACCTCCATGTTTTATAAATGTTGGCTCTTCTATAATTTGGATTGAGATAAGGGTTAGAGAGAAAATAAAATAGTATGTAAATCCTATCTAAGCCAATGTGCCAAATCTTTCTTAAATAGCAAAAAGATCACCTTTGAAAAACCTACTAGATTAGTCAAGAGCATCGAGAATGATCAACTATTTTGACACAATGAACATATTTATGTAAAATATCTAAGGGCATGCAACATGATAGATATTTAAAAATTCATCAAGAACTGAAATAAAAGTAAATAGGAAGAAACAAAGGACACATAATATTGTGAAATTTTCAATGCACAGAACAAGAACTCTTATTTATAGAGAAAATAGTATATACGACCAGAATGGCACATATTACAACATTTCCTTACAATAGAGCCTTGCTAAGGCCAATGAACAAAATAGACTAAACCTAAAATTCTCTTCTCTGGAGCTCTAGAACTTATTTTCTATCTTCCCTCTCGAATATTGGCACAAGAACATTCTCTTATAGATCCCCATGGCTCTTTCTCTAATGTGCCTTTAATCAAGAATCCCATCGTCTGCATTTATTTTCTACCTACACGATCCTTTGACCTTTGGAGAAAATATCAACTGCATGCTTTGGGACCCGAGATCACATTCAATCCACCAAACCTTGAGTCCTCTGCTTATTTAGTTAGTCCTTTCGATGGTGGTAGTTGCCTTGTATGACACGTGGAGACCTAGCATGGTTTTAGGGCTTCTCCTTTTCTCTCTCTTTTTGAATTTGCGCCTATGCCACATGTGGAGGCCTGCGTGCGTTCTTTTCCTTTGTCTTTGACTTTTCATCCCACTTGGGATGCCTTACCGCACTTTAGCCACGTGGTTAACTCTCATTGTTTGAGGGATCTTGATTCTTTTCGCTTTATCCAAATGCATCAAGGGTCACGTGGATACCCTCCACGTCAGTTCCATACTTAGGAAAAATTCAGTCCCAACAAAACTACAAAAGAACACCAAAAGGAAAAGGGGTCGGGGTGACAAAAGATAGCAAAAATGGAAGAGCCCAAAAAATGTAGAAATCATTCTACAGTTATGGTGAATCACCAAGGGAATCCATGCCATTCATGGAAGAATCTGAAAATCCTTCCCTACCACAAAATTTTAAAATGTGGCTCAAAGAGATGCCACTCAGTTGCTTTAGAGAAACTTTATATCCGACTCATTCGGCCTCCATCGGGTAATTCCATAGTTACAGACCGAAAGGATCTATGTATCTCGATTACCTCCTTATGAGAGAATTTCTAGAGATCTTGCACCATTGCATGTAAACAAACCAGTTTACAATTGGGTTCAAAATGGCCTCCACCTCGGTGATGCTAGAATCATCCTTTAAAGACTGAAAGATAGTCTTATCTTGTTATTTGGCTATCAGTAGTTGCTGGATTTGGTCCTCCGATAGGATAGTGGAGTCATTAGGAAAGGGAGAGGGGAAGCCTAGTTGAACTAATTCCTCTATGTGTTGCTTCCTCTCTTTGATCCCTAATTGGAGTTGGGTCAAGATATTTTGGCACTTGATAGTTGCCTTGTTACAACTCATAATCTCACTGATATTTTTTGTGACCATCGAAGCATGTTTGTAATACCATCCCCTTGCAACTGATTTTGAAATTCATACAGTTTCCGAACCAGCATCTATGATCCAGGGACCTTGGTAGATATGGTGTTGTTGATGGTGGAGGCCGAGGACTCCACATTAGCACATAGGATTTGTGTATCAGATATGAATTTGAGTGTGGGCCCTAGGTCTATTTCCATGGTGTAAATTCTCTTATAAAGCATGAAGTGTATAACCCCTACACCAATGTGAAAACACCCCCTTTTGGAGTCCTTGACCACATCTTCGATTGTCTTGCACTTCACTTTCAGGTGCCTTTTCGACATCTAAGGCATGCAACTTCACTTGAAGAGTGGTAACCTCTTCTTTTTCGAATCGATCTCTCCATGAAGAATATTTTTCTCCGATCAAACGAATCGGCAGTAGTCTTGGATGTTGTTGACTCACTTATAATGCTTTAGTCTTGGCTTGTGAAGTTGTAAGAGATGCTTGTGATGCCACATATTTTAAATCCTTATGGATTTTTTCTATTTCTTTTCCTTTGATTTTGGCATTCTGTGTGGGCCACAATATTCTATATCTATAGGAATTTTATGGCTATGGTTTTTTCGAGAAGTGGCCTCTCGAGCTTCCATGATGTAACTCATGTAAGACTTTTTCGGCCTCCTCCCTTTCTTGGAATCTAGGAAAAATCCCATGAAATTTCCTTTTAAAAAGGAAATTATCAATTATGATGAATTCAAATCCCTGATGTCTATAATATATTCTCTTTTTAAGATGGAGGTGACTTGGATACTCACCCATCTGTATGAAATGCATCCTATCCGATACCCAGGTTTCAGATTTGTTTTCTTGAATACGAAGAACCACCTTAGATTCTTCATTTGTTGGGGTCATTGGATCTTGTGTGAGATATTGGCACAAACCTCTTCCTCTTACCAGCTTCATGGGCTTTATTTCAATGTCATATTATAAGATCTTAGTGCTCAGTTATAGTTATCTCACCTTTTGTGATGTATTCTTTGAAACTAGAGAGTGCCATAAGATCGTGATCTTGTTATTGGTAACAAGGTGTCTAAATTTCTTTAGACCTTTGACAATGGTGTAAGCATATTTCTCCAAAAATTTGTACCTTGTCTCATAATCATGGAGAGTTTTCAAAAAGAAAGCAATTAGATGTTCCTCTCCTTGTGTCTCCCCTTTCTATGTCAAAGACAGATGCTACACTATGCTCACTCCCATATATGTACATGATGAAATCCTTGGAGAATTTTGGGTTGCATAACCAGAGGGTAGATGCGGTTTCTCTTTTATCCCCTCAAAGGCTTGATGACCTTCAGTGGTCCATTTGAAGCTTAGATTCTTTTTTAGCATTAGTGTGATCGGGCGGATCATTCCAGCAAAATCTAAAATGAATCTATTGATGAAGTTAATATTTCTTAGGAAATATTATATTGCCTTTTTATTAACAAGTAATTCCAAAATGGCCCCGACTATTTCTAGATCAATTGAGATCCCATCCTTTGAGATAATGTGTCCCAGGAGTTTTCCTTACGGTACTCCAAAAACATAATTCTTGATTCAAAGAGATTACAAATTCCTGACATTTCTTAGACACAACTTCTAGGGAATCAAAATGATCCTCCATTGTTTTGGTAAACACTGTGAGATCATCCAAGTATATTAGGATTATCTTATTAATCAACTCTCCAAATACGACATCCATAGCTCTTTTGAAAGTTGAAAGAGCATTGGTGAGTTCGAATGGCATCTTCTCATATGCAAAGGTTCCCCAATTTTTTGTAAAGGTGGTTTTATGTTGGTCTTCCTCCACAAGCCATATTTAATTGTAGCTCGAAAAACCATCAAGAAAAGAAAATATTTCCGAACCCGCTACTGTTTGTAGTATTTCTTCCATGGAAGGTAAGGGGTAGTGATCCTTAAGGGACACTTTATTCAGTCTCTGAAATCCATACGAGTCTAATTTCACCATTTTTCTTCCTTACCGGTACTAAATTAGACACCCATGTGGAGTGCTTGATTGGGAAGATTATTTTAGCCTCTAAGAGCTTCTT
The DNA here is from genome assembly GCA_018340775.1 of Taxus wallichiana var. yunnanensis. Classification (NCBI taxonomy): domain Eukaryota; kingdom Viridiplantae; phylum Streptophyta; class Pinopsida; order Cupressales; family Taxaceae; genus Taxus; species Taxus wallichiana. The sequence continues at coordinate 551,662,144 of CM031242.1, read as the reverse complement.
GAGCTCTTCAACCATGAGAGACTCTATCTTTGGATTCACATGTCTCGCTTCGATGGATAGGTTTTGTCCCTTTTCTAGATTAATAATATGTTGGATTTATGTCCTTATTATAACCATGCAAGTCTTCATAAGTCCAAGCTATTTCCTTATCATACTTATGGCATAAAGCCACAAGTTTCTCTCTCTCCTTATGAGTGATTATTTTCCCAACATTTAACTTCTTCCCATTGGCTACCTCTAGCTCGGCATAGTCTTCCTTGACTGCCACAAACTTCCCCCTGGTTGTATTAGCATCATCGGAGTCGAAAATATTTTCTAATGTTATCAGTCCTTTTAGAAGCTTGTTTGTTTTGAGCTAGATGACTTGATCTTTGTATGATTCTTCAATTTTGGGTTGGATTTGATCCGCAAAATCTTCAGATTGTTGTAAGAAGAGAAATATATTTTGGTCACTTTCAAATACTTTCCGATGATCTATATTATCGTGTATGGGCCAGGCGAGATGATCAATTTCTTTGCATCCTTGTTTTCTAGTAGATCTGGGTTGGGTTGAATTGTGATCGATCCGGGCCATCCTATCGCTTCTATGTTTTGGTCCTAAGGGATAACCGTAATGTTAAAGGCCTCAAAGTCCTTAATAAGATCCCATACCCTATGATGGTAGGACCTCATCCTTGGATTCTTTGTTGCATCAGTGCTTCGCTTGTGTCACTACTAATTCAGAGTCCCCAAAGATTCTCATTTTTGTATGCCCTCTTTCTATGTCAATGTCAAACCATGCACTAAGGCAGGCCATCGTACTCTTCCTCGTTCTTTTTTTTAAGTGAAGTGGAAGCAAAATTCCCAGTATCTTCCTTCCGTCTAGTGAATATAGGCATATTCCAACTCATTGAGTTGTTGTTGCTTGGCTCCATCAAAATGTAGAGTCCATATTAGGGAATCCTTAATGAAATTATTTTCACTTTTACTATCTTCCCTCATAATCTTTAGGATGTTGGGATTCTCATCAAAGATCACATAAGTACCTAACCCAGTAGAATCAAAATTTCCGAAGGGATCTCCGGGTGACAGGTCAACCAAATAGTTTCCACTTTGATGGTTACCATCATCCATATACGAATCTTCCTCTCGAGTGATCATGGCATGCAAGGCCTCAAAACCTGAGGCCACTTGATTTGTAATATGTTCCTCTCAAGGGTTATGATAGGACCTTCATTTTGGATCCATACTTAGTCTACAGAATCATATGAGACCAATCAAGGGACATGTAGCCTCTAATTTTAGCCATGAAATGGTGGGGCAGGAACATAGTTTGAATATCGGAGGAACATCAATTACCACTATATCCTATGGAACAGTTATGTTCGGGAAGGAATAGAGATGTAATGGGAGACCTCTAATAACACCAATGGTTTGAACTGATTTCCCATCTAGCTACATGACTCCTCTCTTTAGGGGCTCATATTTAACTCCCAAGGCATTCATGATTGATTTGGGAATGACTGTAGTGCTTGCACCATAGTTCTATCATGGAGTTATATAGCAATTTTTAGAAATTATAAAAGTGATGAAGAAGGTTTGGGGTCTTGGTTTATTTACCTCTTCTTTCTGGTTCATCAACACTGACTCTGTTTGAGCTTGGGTCATTTTGAGTTGCTCTTTCCCTTCCTGGTCATAGTTGGGCCGCCACTGGATTTCAATGCTTCTTGAAGCAACTCCTTTTATTCTGGAATGCCCAAGATATCCCATAGGGATACATTGATTGACACCCTTTTAAGTTGCTCGACTACATTCATCGTACCGGTGGTTTTGCTTTGGAGTATTATTGGTATTTTACCCTCTCAACCACTGGATGGAAGGTCCCTTGATTCTGAGTAACTTCCGAATATCTTTTCTAGCTATGGGCGTAGGGGTAATGAATATTAGGATTATTTCCTTACTCCATTCTATGTTGGAGGATCAAGGACCGCAACTTCTATCTTCCACCTCTTGGATTGAGTGATATAATATGACTATACTAGATTCTTAGAAGTGGATGCTTTGTTTATGAATACAAATTCTTCTCCTTTGACCCAAGAGAAAAGTGCATGTTCAAGCGCAATCTATGCTTCTTGTTCTAGGGACATCCCTTGCATTTGCATAACTAATGCCATGTTTTGAATTCTCGGGGATTAGTAAGGTTTGAAAGTATTGACCTCATAGCCTTCCCTCACTCTTTTATATGCTACCTTTTTTGTAGATTCCCTTGGGGGAAATCTCTTGGCATATGAGGGGTATTGCAAGGAAAACACCAAGCATTGGGATCTTTCGCCAAATTATTTTGTCTTGAATCATCTCTCTCCCACTATTGGGTGGGAGGGTCTGGAGTGGTGTCGAGTACTAGGACAATTTGGTTAAATGGTTGTGTTGGTGGTGGTCTCGGGTCATTTTGATAATGTAGAGGATAAGTGGGTCTACCCCTTGATAGCCTTGATAATTTTGTCTTGGGTACGCACTTTGATTCTTCTTAAGATTAACTATCTCATTAGAGAAGTTCCTAAGGATGTTTTTTACTTCCTCCATCTCTAAAGAAGAAGATGATGATGTTAAGTAGGGGTAGTGGCTCCTTGAGAGGATGGGTAGCTATATATGGACATAGGAGTTTGGGCAAAACTTGAGGTTTGCACTTGAGGAAGGGGAGCTATCTCGAGATAAACTGGAAAAGTGATCTTTAGGGGAAGTTTCCCAGCATCTATCAAGTTATTCTCAGCCTAGACTGCAATATCATATGCTTGTGGCAAAGAATCTCCTCCTAACAACTGAATCATAACGAAAATATCCAAGTTTAGAGATTTTAGATAAAAGATAATACCCATACCTACATGCGGTCTAATTAGGAGTGGAATCCTTTACCATGTATTTTGGAATCTGGTATTAAAATCAGTCATGGGATCTTGTGGAGCTTTCTTGATATTGATAAGTTGTTGTAGAAGTGAATATCTATCTCCCTTTTCACTGAATATTCTAAAAAATACATTTCCCAATTGATCTCAGGTATCGATAGAGTTAGGAGTCAAAGACATGTATCATTCGAGAGCTTTTCCTTAAAGGATATAGCTAGTAAGCTTAAGGAAACATCTTGCTCCATCATGTAATATACCATGCATATCTCTGCAACATATTGAAGATGTTCCTATGGGGTCTTGAAGTCTTCACCAATGAATTTAGGTAGTGCCTTTAGTGCATTTCTGGGATGGGATTCCATGTTTTTGGAGTACTGGAAAGATGAGTAGACTTTCTTGATTCCACAAGAGGAACTATCTCGAGATGAGACTCATGAGCCATTGTAATGGGTTTGAGAACACTAAGGGATTCAAGAAGGGTCTACCATGTGGAGGTGTTGAAAGATTTTGGTTTGGAGGAGATGGATGTCTTTGAATGTCTTCCTCTTCTTCCTCTAGCTGGGGATAACTGCAAGTATTCAAATATGCCTTCTTGTCTTGTTCTAGACCTTGTTTGGATTCTTCTCATGAATCGGGGATATGTATGGATCACAAGATACTGTGGAACCGTTGATATGTTGAATGGAGTCACCAAATGTGTTATTTTAGATCCTCCGAAGGCTAGCGTTTCATCAAGACACACATACAAACCTAATAAAATTAGAAATATTGATTTCAAGTCCCACCGGGCATGCCATGAAAAGCTGCGATGATTATTTTAGTAGATGAACCATAAAATTTGTGGAAAATCTTAGGGATGTGAAACTCAACCCCTAAGATAGCCTCTAGGTTTTATAGAAGCTAGCTCTTCTCTCGATTTAGATTGAGATAAGGGTTGGAGAGAAAATAAAATAGTATGTAAATCCTATCTACGGAAATGTGCCTAATATTTACTAAAATAGCACAAAGATCACCATTGAAATAAATACCAGATCAGTTGAAGAGCATCGATTATGATCAACTATTTCAAATATATTTCAAACTATCAAAGGTTAGATGAAACTAAACATAATCACATGCACAAATCTAAGGGCATGCAAAGCATGATAGATATTCAAACATTCATCAAGAAATAAAATAAAAGAAAATAGGAAGAAACAAAGGACACAAAGTATTGTGAACTTTTTAGTGAACAGAAAAAGATCTCTTATTTATATAGAAAATAGTACATAAGGGCGAATGGCACAAATTAAAGATTTTCCTTCTGATAGAGCCTTGTTAAGGCCAATGAACATAATAGACTAAAAATTCTCTTCTCGGCTCTCTAAAAATTATTTTTTGTCTTCCCTCTCTAAATAATGGCACAAGAACATTCTATTATAGATCCCCATGGCTCTTTTTCCAATGCGCCTTGATCAAAGAATCCCATCGTCCACATTTAGTTCCTACCTACACATTCCTTTGACATTTGGAGAAAATATCAACCGCATGATTTCATACCCGAGATCGTATTCAATACGTCGAACCTTGATTCCTCTACTTCTTTATTCAGTTCTTTCGATAACAGTAGTTGCCTTGTATGACACATAGAGACCTAGTGCGATTTTGGGACTTCTCCTTTTCTCTCTCTTTTTGAATTTGCACCTAGGTGACATGTGGAGGCCTATGCGTTCTTCTCCTCTGTCTTTGACTTTTAATCTGCTTGGGTTGCCTTGTAGTGCTTTAACCACATGGTCAACTCTTGTTGTGAGGATCCCAATTCTTTGTGCTTTCTCAAAAATGTGTCGAAGGGACACGTGGATACCCTCCACGTCTAGTTCCATACTTAGGAAAAATTCAGTCCCACAAAAATATAAAAGAAAACCAAAAGGATAAGGGTTTGGAGCAACAAAAGATAATAGAAAATGGAAGATACACGAAAATGTAGAAATCATTCTACTGAAGACCAACACCCTTATCATTGAAGACGGTGAAGTGATGGGGTAGGCCCCAATATCATGCCTCATACCAAAACCAATATAAATATGGTCCTTGTATACCTTTAGGTATATCAAGGAATTTGAACCTAAACTCACTTGAAACCAGCCTTAGTGACCTTTCCTTAGTACCCTTTCAGCCATTTTCTTATTTCACACTTTTCTTAAATTAATCAAGATAATCAAATTCTTTGTGTGTCTTGCTTCTGTCATTTAAACAACCATTTTTATTTTTTCATTGATTTTTTATTAGTTCATGGTTTTAACTAGACAACAATCTCATCTTCAAAACACCAATGATATGAAAAATCCTCTTCAACAATCCCTGGACTCTCTCAAGTCCCATATTCAAGATATTCAAGCATAATAGATCAATTTTGATGAATTTTAGAGACCAATCCGAGCCCCACATTTTCCTACTACTCATTCAGCTACATAAGAGATTACATATCCATCTAGCCCACATTTCTTCAAAATTTGTGATCCAATCCTTACAAAACTTCTAGACTCTAACCTAGTGGCCCTTAACACTTACCTTTCCTCAGGGTATCCTCTTCCAATAACTAGAGCTAGAACAACAACCTCCCATTACTACTATCATTATTGATTATTCCCAACTCATTGACCCTCATCATGAGCCCATCATCCAAAAATCATCCCCTACTCCACTTGATTAATTAGGAACATCGGTCCCGCTTCAAACGTTTTATCACTAGTTTCGATCTCAACACCATTTAATCACATAATATAACCAGTTAAGAATCACCTCAACAACCAGCTTTCTCATACGGTTTGCAAACTACACACATCCACACCACTACCTCATCACCTATGCCTACTAATGTTACATCTAAGACCCTTCTCTCCTCAAACCATATCATTACCATCCCTCTTATTACTAGTCCCTTGATCACATCATAACTAGTTTGGTCACAACAACCTAAATCCTCTATTCAAAGCTTATTTATGTACATACCCACATCCACGCCACTCATTAATACGAGTGTCATTTTCATTTCCCATCCACTTTCACATCCAACATCTATTGTGTTTATCTTACAATATAGCATTTTGTTTCTCAATACATACCACATTCGACACTGACCTCCCATCCACACATCTATTCCTCTTCTTTATCAATATGTTCGAGTCCTCTTTACAATTGTTGATCTCTCAACATGCTCACAAAAACCAAGAGAGCCTCCATCCTTTTCAACACTACACTCCACCCTATCATTTGTCCAACCCACATATCTATAATCAACCTAGCTCATCGTCTTCAAGCATTCAATAACCATCCCAAAATTATCCCTTACAAGAAATAATGAATAGGATTGCAATCCTCAAAGCCACCTTTATGGTCCTAAGAGCACCATTTTCTATGAACAAATTTACAACAAACCCATATACCCATCAATACCTTTTAAATCTTATCCCCCACATTGGGAACTCTCAAAGTTCATTAAATTCTATAGTAAGGAGGACACATAGTAGCACATTAGAGCCTTTTTCCATACATGTTATCTCATCACCCATGACCAATATCTCATGTTGAGGAAATTTCCCATGTCCTTAGTAGGGACCTCCCTTGAATGGTACAACAACATCACGTAATATTCCCTCTTCTCTTTAACACAACTCACATAGTTATTCTTAGAACATTTTTCCATAAAAATTTCATGTAAGATCTCCATCAACGATATCTATGCCACTAAACAATTTGAAGATGATTAAATCATAGATTTCATTTCCAAATGGTAGGGGATTATCAATCAATTATCCTTCTCTCTTCCACAAACTGATTTTATTAAGTTATTTTCTCGATCTGCTGCACTGCTTATATCATCAACCCTCTAAATATATTCCTTCCATACATTTGAAAAATCATTTACCGTGGCACTGAAAACTAGAGCTTGGAGCTCTTGAAGATGGTAAGGTTAAACTCAAGTCTAAGAAACCTAATAAGACTTCATTTAAAAATTCTTCTAGCAATGATAAATCCAAAGGCTCGCATAACACGATTGTTGTAAAATCCATATCCATAGGTCATTAGGACTCGAATGAACCCAACCTCAACGTAACTACACACACCTATTGGGAGTCTTATATATTTTTCTTTGACAAGCTTCTAGTCGCTTACATTATTAAATTCCCTCTCATCCACCCTGTTCACCTATCCACATCTAAACCCTCATGGTATAGAGACATTATTATTATGAAATCTTGTTTGTATCTAGATTTAATCTCCTTCACAACTTGAACAACATCATGAACTTGCACAAGACACTCAAGGATAGATAGATGGTTTGTATGTCATTTGTAGCTAGGGAGAACACCTATCTGCTTGTTTGCATTCAAGATTTGAGGGAGTGGATAACACCTTCATAAGGGTTTTGATCTAACCCTCACTATTTTAGGTTGTGCCTATCAACCAAGGCAAGAGAACCTATATTGCAGCCCCTATATGGTAAGGAGATGGAGATATCCTTATGTTTTGCATATGATGTGGAGGAGGCTTTGTGAAAACATGATCAAATATCCATTATCCAAACTCAAAGGAGTTGTCACTACTAAATGATGGAAATGTTCTCAAAACAAAGCTAGAGTTGCTAAAGACATGATAAAACCCTGATCAACTTTGTGCATTTTTGTGAAAGGATTGAATTCTTTTGTGGACACACAATGCAGATGTAGGGGTATTGTAGGTAGGATGAGTTAGTTTAAAATGAAATTCGATGAGAGATGTTGGGACAAGAGTAGTTAGGATTCATCACCTTCTTTGGGAAACCTTGCAAAATAATTACAACACCTAAACAACAGAGATATTTCAATGAATTTGAAGTGCTCTTTCAACCAGGATGTGTGCACATATGGATGCCCAAATCTACACTATTCCATACAAAATTTGATAGCCTGCCACAAAGGATTGAAGAAAAATATCAATAAAGCATTCAGAACTCCTTGTTAGATCATGACCTAAGGTACACCCAAAGGTTTACAAACACCCTCAATTTACAAGGAAGGTAAGATGAATTTAAATTTGTTTATCTCCACTCAAATGAATGCTCTTCTGAATGGAAGATTGCAGATGCCTTCAAACCCTCTACAAGAAATGAGACCATGTATGACCAATAAATATCCCAAACACAAGATTGCAACATGAGTATGAAACAAAAATTGAAAACATATTGAAATACAAGTGTATGCAAGATTTGCCAAGAGATAAAACTAGTTAATCCAAGAATTTGATCAAATATATCAGCAAGGGAATGTTATTTAGACAATCTCAAAGCTTGTTGATGGCTTTACAACTGAAACCAACTCAACATGATGAACATTTGATGCAAACTGGAATCAAAAATGGCTCTCAAGTAGTTTCTCAAAAGGAAATGGACTTCTTCCAGTTTTCCCTGTGAAAATTCTTCTCTCTTTCTCCCAATTCTCAATGAGACCCCCTCAAAAATGCCTCCAATTACATAATATACCCTATGCCAACTTGGATCCTTGCATCCCAAGCAAAGAATATGCCAAAGGGATCAAATTTGTTACAAAACCCTATCCATTTGATGAAAAATGATATAAAACTGTGAAACAACTCGCCAAATGCCAGAGATGCACAAATATTTTAAAATATTACATGAACTCAGATCCTTATCCATCCTAGGGTCATGTTTTTGGCATTCCACCATGCCAACATGCATTTGCAATCATTTTTCACCTTTTTCCCTCACCATTTTTAACTCTGTAACTTTTACTTTCACCTTTCACATTTTTTCACGAGTCGAGGGAAAAATTTCATCAAAAAACATCATAGGGCACCGAATCAGCTCAAAAGAATGGTTTCATTGTGTTCAAAAGGCGAAGGGATGCATAATCATATAAAATTTCATGTGATTTGGTGCAAAAATGATGATTCCACACTTCTTGGAGCATCCATGGCGCCCAAAAATGAAAACACACAGCAACCATTGATTAAAATCAACTTTAAAATTCTGCCCTCCACGTGTCTTGATGAGATTCATCATGCAGACTAAGAAATATCTTCTTTGACTTCTAGATAAAGTGGACACATGTCCAAATACCATTGGACCGAGCCTCCAACCTTAAAAATGCGTTTTGAACCTTTTCTGACCTTGGGAAAATTTTGAAAATTTTCCCCATGAGCCCCTAGATGCGCCACGTGTCCTTCTATGGGCCTTCACCAAAACCGTGGGCCAATTTGATGCATTTTGCCACTTTTTTGAGAAAAGGAAAATTTTCTCAAAATGCTCTGCGCCCCAAACGCCATTAAGCCTGCCATGTGGCGGTTTCCCATTCTTCTTGCAAGCCCGACCCCTCCTTTTTTCCTTCACTCCTCCACGAGCACAAAATCCCTTGTGGGCCCGTGCTTCTTCCTTTTCCCTTTGAAACATGCCACGTGTCGCCCCTGATTGGATGCGGGGCACACCTCCAAATTTTCCACGGATCAATTTTTACCCGAGATTTTTCGCTAAAATTTTGTAAAATTTTCAACTTCCTCTCTGTGCTCCAAACCTCGCCAAATTTAGGACACGTGTCCTATTTTCATTGGACACGGGCCTATTCTTCATTTTTACTCTTTATATCAAGGGTAAAAATTCCCAAAAAATTTCTTCGGCCCCATTCCCATTTCTCCTCCCGGACACGTGTCACCTTCCTACTCGTCGTGGGCCTTCGGGCAAAAAATTGATTTTAGCATCTTAAAGCCAAAAATTCAAACTCCTCCAAGTCCCCACTTTTCCGGTCGACCTCTCTGGACACGTGTCACCCTTCCATTGGGCATGGGCCTCCAGGTCGAAATTTTCCATGACGTTTTGAGCCAAAAAAATTGAAATAATTTTAAATCCACCGCCGCCCATTTGATCCTCCCATGCCACGTGTCCACTTACCACCTTTGAGTGAGGCTCGCGGGCCAAATGTTTTCTACGATTCCTTGAGCTTAAAACAACAAAATTTTCAAAGTCCCCACCTCTCCACATATCCTTCCTTTGCCACGTGTCACTTCCTCATTGGCGCGGGCCCTGAGCAAGATTTGCTCTTTGAGAACTTTTTCAAAAATGAAGAAAAGTTTTAAGTTACCCTCACCACCCGCCTGACCATCTTGTGTTACATGTCATCATGCCATTCACTGCGGGCCTTCGGGAAAAAATTTGATTTTGAGAAATTTTCCAAAATGGAAGAAAATTTCCTAAGTGCGGCCCGCCAACCACCGATCCATCATCCAATCAAATCGTGCCACGTAGGCACACCCTTTGTAACCTTTCTTGAGGCCATGGAAAAAAATTTCCTTTTGCAAAACTTCAAAAAGTGACAAGTTAGCAATGTTTTCCCATATATCCCAACTTGATGAGAGCACTACATCATCCTAAATGTTGCAATGATAAATTTTACAGGTAGAACATGCCCGTACACCCGTCAAAATGCAAAAACGCAGGGGATGCTTCTGAAATCAAATTTTCACAAGGAAGATGGATTTTCAGTTTTGAATCCAATGAAACATGATTTTACATCTATTTCGGCCAGGGGATTGGAAATTCATTTGCACATAAAAGGAAATTGACCAAAATCTGAGTTTTGAACGATTTAATCAAGGGGAAAACGATATGGCCCGAAAAAGGAAGGAATTAGGGCACAAAAAGAGAGCAACTCGGATTTTGTTTCAGATTAGGGCAAAATGACAATATTGAGGGCAGTTTGAAAGCATCCAATTGAAAAAACGAGTTACAGATCACCAGCTCGAGCCAAAAAGACGTCTTGGAGTAAAAATGGAACATGGAGAATTAGCGTAAAGTGTGCAAACCCGGAAATTGCACCAACAAGTACCATCAAGATGCGAGGCCGCAACATCAAAAGGTTTCATTCATTTACAAATGTCCTTTAGGATCTCATTGACTAAGGTGACCTATAACTTGACAATATGAATGCGACCTTTCCCAAATAATTCCCATTTACCGGTCAATCCCAATCAACACCCTCAACTACCATCCTATTATCGGTATTGTCAAAGATCTCCTACTTACACCCTCGACACCGGTGTTTCTACGATAAAAATAACATCCAAACCATATGACTCTTCCATTTTGTGACTACCAAGATCATGATTCCTCATACATCTATTAATCCTCTTCAAAATCCCTACAAAAGAAACCTATCATATAAATCTTTAAAATCTCTTTTGAAGACCATGTCACCCAATAACACATTAAGGATCTCAATAATCCCACTAAACAATCGGTTGGAACATAATGGTTAAGTGGGCTGGCCACCCCTTAATTAAATATGGGTCCAACATTATACTATAGGTTAAATATTTAATAATAAGAAATATTTATATTTCTATTATTAAATATTCAAACCTAGGGATATACTTTAGGTTAAATATTTAATAATAATAAATAGTTATATTTCTATTATTAAATATTTTAAACCTTGGTATATGTGTCAACCATTTAGGTTGAAAAGGTGGGTCGGGAGACATACCCGATCACCTCATATAAAAAGGACTTGGTCCTCATTTGACATATTAGAAAATATATATCAAAGGTGTTTTTACCCTTGTGATTAGGGTTTCTAAAGGAGGAGGTAAGATTCTTTGGGTGTAAAAGGATTCTCTACAATAAAGGTTACTTTTCATTGTGGTTTTTACCTTCGGGTTTTCCACTATAAATCCTGTGTCATTTGTTATTTACTTTTTGTAAGTATTTCTTTATTTTTTATGCAATATAATGTGATGTTTATTGATTTAATATTGCATAGTTTATTAATGTTGTATAATTTAATTGATTAAATCCGTAGTTAATAGAATCCTCAAATTTTATCATGGTAACAAAGTGAGGTAAATTAAATAGATTAGATCAAATGTTGTTGTATTTAATTTTGTACGGGCTTTTTCAACCAACTCGGAAGGGTATTTAAAAATCATCGGGCCCCCTTCTCCCCAATTTCTTTTGATCTAATTTTTTTAATGTTTTGTGAGGAATTTATGTGAGTGTGCACAGAGATGAAAAGGGTTTACATGCTTGTGAAAAATCGCATACATGTAAGAGTAAATTAATATATGAAATATTTCTATTTCTCTATAGTTTTAAATGTGTGTAGGGTAAATGTTTTCAAAGGTAAAATTCAAGAGTAAATGAAGGGAGGAGACAAGTTTCATGAAAATAGGGATTTCAAATTATTTCATTGGCCAGGGTGAAATTACTTGTCCCCTCTATAAATCTCTAGGTTAATTTGTACTCTCATGTGATTCGAAATCTCCTTGCACCTGGTAAAAATTATCTTATTATTTTTAACTTTTTTTTAAAATAATATGCCCATGTCCTTTGGACCCCCTCTAATAGGGCTTGATTTAAAAAAATATAATTTTATAGTTTTTATAACTATATTCTTTAAATAAAAATTTACTATAGAATAAATATCATTATAGTTTATATTATATAAACTATTCTCAAAAAATTATATAGTTGTTTATATTTTATTATAATTTATAAACATAATCTGTCTAAGAAATTCTGAAATTTCATATTCTGGAAATACACAAGAAATTTTCACTGTGTTAAATTTGATGGTCAAATGAGCATTACGGAAGACCAAACATAAGACAGAATGGCAGTCATTTAGACTTCAAATTTATGTTGGCTAGACCCAGTAAATTTTTACTATATTAAAATTGATGGTCAAATGACCGCCATGACAGACCAAAAATAAGGCAGAATGACAGTCATTTAAATGTCAAATTTAAGCAGGCGAGATCTTTATCTAAATTAACACTTTTCATAAATTTGAAGTTGTGCATTCTTAGGGGTTTCATTTTCACTTCTATATGGTCAGAAAATTTTTATGATAGGTCTGGGGTATAATGTTAGAGCCCTTTATAATGCGGGTTATTATTTGATTATGGGAAGTTAATTAGTATGCATTTTAATGAAATAATACAATTTTTTAAATCATAAGATATGAGTATTGTCGTTTTTATTAATATGTTTCTAACTCAGTGGTGCATTATATCATAATGGGGTATGTGTTTCAGGAAATTTGAAAGACAATGGCGTCCAGTTTATTTTGCTCAATAAATCTCATATCCTAAATGGATCATACTCTACAATATTTGGAAGATCGGGGGATCAAATCATAACTTATGGTGAGGAAACTCTGGATAATTGTTTGGGAATTAAGCTTGCACCGGTGGTCATCAAGCGAATGCGGAAAATATGAATGCATTCTCACAACGTACGCAGGAGGCCCTTTCCATGATCTTGTGCAATGTGAATGATGAATATCTTCTACACATTGGTAATATTGAACATCCTAAAGAGGTATGGATACAATTAGAATCCATGCATGAAGGTACACGCTTATATAAGATTATTAAACTTGTTTTAGAATTACTTATGACTCTATGAAAGGAGATGAAAAAGTAGTTAATTTCTTAGCCAAAATTAAAAATATCAAAACACAATTAGATGGATGCAATTGTGACTTAATTGGTGAAAAATTAATCTACTTTATTGTTCAGTTGAATATACATGAAATATTTAGGAATTTTATTTCTATCCTAAACTCTAAATATCAAAATGAGGATGAATTACCTGATTTAAATACTTTGAGTTCTCTTCTGATACAGGAAGAGCAAGTGATGATGAACTTCGACTCTAAGGAGAATGCCTCTCAGGAACTTCTTGCTCATAATTCGAAGTTCAAACCACGCAAGCCCTTCTCTGATCATAATTTTAGATCTAAATATTCATTTTCGATGAGAAATTTTTACTTCGAACATTTGTGTGTAATATTTAATGGTAAATGTCACAAATGTGGCAAATTTGGGCATAAAAAGGAAGAGTGTAAATCTAAGAAACCTATCCATAAAAATCAGAAACAAACTATCTCATCTAAATATAATTTAAGGAAAAAGGATAGTTCTAATGATGCTCCTAAAACTATTGCATTATATGTTGTTTTATACTCTTCCTCTAATTTTGAATGGATTCAGATTGAGTCTTATAAATCATATGGTGGTATTTCCGATTCTTTATTTGATGTTACTGAAAATCAATGAGCGTGTGTATCTTGGTGATATCTCATCTTTAGAAGCAATAGAGAAATGAAAAGTAAAATTTACAAATGGTATTTTGAATAATGTTTTATTTGTTCCTAAGCTTAAAAGAATATTTTTTCATGTTCACAACTAACTCATGATGGTTTTTCTATTCAAATTTTGAAGGATACTTAGTACATCAAAGATAGTAATGATAATATAATTGTTGAAGGAATTCAAAGAAATGGTCTGTATATTTTTGATGATTTTTCTTCTGCATCTTGTTTTGTATCTCAAAGTTTGAATAATTCAAAACTATGGCATGAAAGGTTAGGACATGTCAATTATTGAAGCTTGTATGAAATGTCTAGATATAATCTAGTTAAAGGTTTTTCTGTTTTGTCTTCATCTCATGATGCTTGTGAAGGGTGTTTACACTCGAAACAAAGTGCTAAACCCTTTCACTTACATCCTGAGAATATTTCAGCTATACCACTAGAACTCGTTCATAGTGATGTTAGAGGACCTCTTGAAGTAGCTTCGTTAAATGGTTCTTTGTATGTTGTGACATTTATTGATGATTTCACCAGGATGATTTAGACATATTTTCTTAAAAATAAATCTAATGTATTTGGAAAATTTAAGGAATTTAAAGCTTCTGTTGAAAATTCATCAAATTATAAAATTAAGAGGCTTAGAATAGATAATGGGGGTGAATATGTTAGCAAGGCATTTGAAAAAAAAATTATTTATTGTGGTATTAAGAGATAATTAACTTCTCCCCATTCTCCCTAGTCTAATGGTGTTGCAGAAACAGAAAAATAGGACTATTCTAGATATGGCTCACACTATGCTTCATTTTTCCGATCTTCCCAAATTTCTCAAGGCGGGAAGCAATGAACACAATATCTACATTCTAAATAGAGTCCCTACTAAAGTTATTCACCTTTCGACCCCCTTAGAGAAATGGTCAAATCAAAAAACCTGATGTATCACATTTAAAATTCTTTGGTATTCACCTCTCCTTATATATCCCTAAAAGAAAATAAAGAAACTTGATATGAATTATTTTTCTTGTATTTTCATTGGATATGGTATTAACACTATAGGTTTAAGGATTTACGACCCTATAAAAAGGAAGTAACTAAAAAATCACAATGTTATTGTTTTAGAAAAAAATTTTGTTCATCTTCAAATAGTAATGATATTCTTAATCCTGTCAATATTCCTAATGATGGTTCTAGTTTTGATAATGAAAATATGGTAAAAGATCATGATGATGTTTCTTGTGTTAATGTTATGGATGTTTCTGAATCTCTGTCTCCCTAGCTAAGAAACCAAAATGGGCTCAAATTGTGTTAGAAAGTTCTAATCCTATTGACCTTAGGAAAATGACCAAAAGTCATCATACGTACCATGCATTAATGACCTTGTATGAACCTAAGCCACAAAGTTTTGAAGAAGCTTCTCGGGATGAGAAGTGGATCAATGTAATGTAGGATGAATATAATGCCCTAATTCAAAATCAAACATGGGAGTTGGTTCCACCTCCTGAGAAAATAAGTGTTATAGGGTCTATATGATTATCTGAAAGGACAATATAATGTTGATGGTAGTATTGAAAAATATAAAGGTAGACTTGTTCTTTAGAGGTTTCACTCAAAAACGGGATAGATTATGTTGAGACATTTTCCCCTGTAGCTAAAATGAGCACTGTTAGGACCTTGTTTGCTATTTTTTCTCAGTTTGGGTGAGAAATCCACCAAATCGATGTGAAAAATTATTTTTGAATGGTGATTTAAAGAAGAACTTTACATGTATCAACCTAAAGGTTTTGAAGAAACTGGTAAAGAAAACTATGTTTGTAAGTTGAAAAAATATTTGTATGGTTTAAAGCAAGCTCCTAGAGCTTGGTATGTGAAAATTAATGCTTTCTTTAAACAATTAGGTTTTGTTAATTGTTCTTCTGACAATGATCTATTCATTAAGCAAGAAGGTTCTCACATTATCATTATATGTCTATATGTGGATGATCTTCTTATGATTGGTGATAGTCTTACTTTAATTCATAGGATTAAATAAAAATTGAAACAATACTTTGAAATGACTAATTTAGGTCTCTTACATCATTTTCTTGGCATGGTTGTATTTCAAGATAAGCATTCTATTGTTGTTTCTCAAGCACAATATGTAACCAATGTACTGAAAAAGTTTAATATGATTGATTGTAAACCAATTTCTACACCTATGGAAGTTGGAATAAAACTTGATCCTAAACCTGCATGCAAAAAAGTTGATCCTACTTTATATAGGCAATTAGTTGGTAGTTTGATTTATCTAACTATAACTAGACCAGATATTTCCTATGTAGTAGGAATTGCTTCTAGGTTTATGCAGGAACCTTATAGAGATCATTGGAATCTTGCAAAAAGAATTCTTAGATATATTAAAGGTACAATTAATTATGGGTTGCATTATACTAAGGATGAAAATGCTAACTTATATGGATTTTGTGATTTTGATCATGTTGGTGATGTATTAGATAGAAAATCTACTTATAGTTATGTGTTTAAATTTGGTGCAGGTGTCATTACTTGGTGCAGTAAAAAGCAGCCAACTGTTTCTATCTCTTGGTTGAATCTAAGTATAGAAGTACAATGGAAGATGCAAAAGAGGCACTATGGCTAAAGAGGTTATTTGTTGAGATAAAGATGAAGGATTAAGGTAGTATTCCTTTGTTCTGTGAAAACCAAAGCACCATATCTCTTGCACATAATCTGTACTGACATCATAGGATGAAGCACATTGAAATAAATATACACTTAATTCGTGAGAAGGTGTTAAGTGGTGAGATAGATCTCAAGTTCATGTCGACTGAAGAGCAGGTTGTTGACATCTTCACAAAGCCCCTGAGTGCTACAAAGTTTTGTCACTTTCGTGAAAAACTTGGATTGTCGGAGTTTCCATTGAGGGGGAGTTTGCATGACAATGTCACCTCCTAATGAACTTTGTATTTGTAAAATGAAAAATGCATTGTGATAAAGACCTTCGGGCATGTGCTCCTCGGATTCTTTTTTAGAATTAAGTGTAGAAAGACATTAAAGGTGGTCTTCAGTAAACTCTTTCGTGATATTGAGTTTACTAGTAAACATCCGAGTGTAAGCATATTTTTAAGGACCTTGGTTATAAAAGGCTCTTATATGCTTGGTTTCAAGTAACCTTTTACAAGAACTTGTGAGAACATGTAAAACTCACAAATCATAATTTTCCATGAATCATGGGATGATCTTTGGGATTCCAAATCCTTTTGTACCAAAAAGTAACTTGAGTATGATGAAGGTGTTATAATTCCTTCAACCTATATGCTAGCCTAAAAAATTTATGGTTTAAGGATTGTAAATCTTGTAGTGTACCACGGGTAGGTAATCTATTGGCATATGTTATCCCACTTAACATTAAGGGGGAGTGTTGGAACATAATGGTTAAGTGGGTTGGCCACCCTTAATTAAATATGGGTTCAATATTATACTATAGGTTAAATATTTGATAATAAGAAATATTTCTATTTCTATTATTAAATATTCAAACCTAGGGATATACTTTAGGTTAAATATTTAATAATAAGAAATAGTTATGTTTCTATTATTAAATATTTTACCCTGGTAGTATTTTGTCAACCATTTAGGTTAAAAAGGTGGGTCGGGAGACATACTTAATCACCTCATATAAAAAGGACTTCGGGTCCTCATTTGACATATTAGAAAATATATATCAAAGGTGGTTTTACCCTTGTGATTAGGGTTTTAAAGGAGGAGGTAATTTCTTGAATGTAAAAGGATTATCTATAATAAAGGTTACTTTTCACAGTGGTTTTTTACCTTCGCGTTTTCCACTATAGATCATGTTTCATTTGTTATCTACTTTTTGTAAGTATTTATTTATTTGTTATGCAATATAATGTGATGTTTATTGATTTAATATTGCATAATTTATTAATGTTGTATAATTTAATTGATTAAATCGTATTTAATAGAATCCTCAAATTTAATCACAATCTTTGAACTAGTTATCCGAGAAAAACAAAAATTATACCACACAATTTTCACTCAACCTTAATACTGAAATAGGCACCCCTTGCCCTCCATATTAAGACCTTGTCCCTCATCTAGGTTCTCGATTACCATTACTGAGAACCTAGGGTCACTCCTCAACTAGCACCTAAATGTATCACATAAAACATTTCTCGGTCAGCTCAAACCTCTAGATCAACCAGATGTTATACATATCCCTTCACCCTCATCTTCATCTCGAGGCATTTCTACGACGGGATACTATACTAGGATCCTTGAAAATATTATCCAATCATCTATCATAACATTACCCCTATTAAGTCATCGACTCCCAGGGTGGAAGCCATCTTGGTATGATTATGAAGCATTTTGTACATACCATGGACATCTTGAGAACACTCCACTTTAAGGACTATAAATCCCTCCATGATATGATTTGAATCCTTGCTAGTAAATGGCTTCTTCTGCATATCTAAATCATCCAAATACAATCAAAGATCTATATCAAATCAAATCAACTTGTCAAATCCTTAAATCCGCTACTTCTAAACCATCACCCAATGCCCCTTATCTAACGATATTGATGATTCCTCCGAAAAACCCCCACTTCCTTAGATAGATATCGTTCATATAACTATAAGAGTGTATGCACAAGACTTGAAGGCCCCATATAAAAATGGGCCTAAAGTATCTATCTACATTTCTCCCCCTGAATCTTATAACCCATAATATTCCAAGGCCAGTGTGTCTATCCTTGTCACTCCACACACCAAATATACCATGTACTTACAAAACTCCGTCATTAAACAACTCCACCAAGCTCCTGTGAATATTTCTCTCTATGATCTTGTTCAAAGTTCTTCACAAAGACCCTGTAAATGATTGAGGCTCTCGATCCATATCGGTACCATTAGAAACTGACCCTTAACCATTCTCTAACCTTTTTAGAACTCTTTAAATGTTTTTGATATCACTATTGACAATGCTAAAATCCCATCCTTACATCCTCGAGACCATAATCTTCCAATCTTCATCACTACCCAAATTAACAACACTCTCATTAAGAGATTTATTATTGACATGATGGAGCCCACTATCAACATCATATCCTCTCATCCCTTAAATCATCTTGAGTTACCCACACCACCATCGCCGAGTCACATGTTATGTTACATGCCTTTAATGACATCATCACCCCTTCATTAGGCATGGTCATTTTACCCGTCAAGGTAGGTGTAGACACAAAATCTTGCACTTTGGGTAGCTATTTAGTCCTGATTACATACTACTATTCATGTGATTCCTAAGTAAGAAAATTACTAATTAACCCATGTCTTTGGCCACCTTTCTTTTCTTTCTATTACTACTTTCAGTATTACACCCTTACTTGTTCAATCTACCTTTTCATACTTTGGAATTTTTCATCCACGGACACTAGCACCTAGCGAAAACACAGTCATGGCCAAGCACCCTCATCCCCTTTGGGTGCCCCTATCCTCTTTGTACTTTACTCACACTTTTTGGGTCCTTTTTAGCCATTTGAGCATCTTATCTTTTTGGTAGTCAACCTTTTCGGGGTTAATTACAAAATTCAAGCAAGGGAATCATATAAATATAAAGTTATGTGATCATAATAAGGGACCAAGCACTAAACACTATCTATCACCACATAAGGTTGCATCCATTAAGGAATTTAAGAGCTCATTGCATCCATCTAGCTCCATCACAAGGGACACAAGGGCTGGTTTTCTACATCACACTTCATAGGAGGGAAGTTCATTCTATTCCATGCACACATTTATTACATTCTACATCTAGGCTACTTGCTCATTATCCAAGTGCAAATGACACAAGAGAAACCTAGGGCATAATTCCACACACACACACATAGAAATACATTGGGTATGAGATGTAGTGCAGTTCTCAGTCGTAAGTTCATCATTATGAAATTTGAGGACATTCTGACCCCTCATTTTGCATCTTTCTTTTTGGGATTCGATGTATATTTAAGGGTTTTGCATGTTCATTCTTCATTGCAAGTTTACAGTGACCTCGGCGATCTTGGTATGACCTCGGAGCAATCAAAGGAGAACACCTTGTGACACCTCAGAGGAGGTTTTATAATCTTTTCCACAAACTCAATAACCCATAAACAAGTCCAAGGTGCCCACTGGGAACCTCTATCCCTCTCTAGACACCCTAGTCTAGCTTGCTCCTATAGTTCTACAATTTCTCAAGCTTTGGTGAGATGGTGGTGCTTCGTCTTTTTCAAATTTTCCAACTCTGTGCATTCTATAAAACTCTAGAAATCATCCAAGCCTTTCTAACCTCTCCTTATAATTAGGGTTTACATTTTATTTCTTAGCTTGCTTTGGTATATTTATGTACTCCATTGTTGCATTTATTTACTACTCTATAGCTTAATTAGGGCCATATACTACATATTTAGCTTAATCATTTTGGTGAACCCGAACTCGATCTACACACTATTAGGATCTTTATTACTTATCTTTCTAGCACTTCATCATCATGAGTATCTCAATTAATGACTTTTTGCTCACAAATCCTGAATTAAGCCATAAAATCCAAAATCTCCTCACTACTACTTGCATTCTGTTGATATGCATCTAGAATCAATATATCAATCATTTATCAATGCATTTTCCCAACATGTTAATTTTTCCTCTAATATACTACTACTGATCTTGTTATCTTTGATAATGATCCACCCTTGCATATCATGATTCACATTTATAATGTGGGTGTCAATTGTACTCTAATCTATAATTGATATGAACTCAATCTTTGTTGTATGTCATTCCTTATAAATCTTGATCTTTCATGGCCAATGTTAGTCCATCATCTCTTTCCCTTTGTGCATATGATGGTTTTTTCCATACGTAGGTCATATTGTTTTACCTATCACTATAGGGCCAAAAACCCTCAACACATTATTCTTTGTCATTAACTTCCGGTTTCATATAATTGTTTACTTGGTAGGCCATGGATCCATGCCATGAAATTTGTTGCCTCTATAGTGCATCATTGTATCAAATTCCTACATGAAGTCATTGAGTATATAATTCCTTGTGATACCCACCCATTCAAATATTGTGACCATGATCTCAATACTACACTTCCTACTCCATGGCTTGATACTATTGATTAACACATGACCCATAAATGAGCTGCCACATTTAACACCACTTGAAGAATCATTTGCATGTTAGGCATAGTCTCCTCCATAGAATCACTTCCTCCTCTTGTTACTACTACTATGATTCTTTATCAAGGGTATGTCCCTACATCGGACGACATACCACACTCAGTCTCTTCTCATGCACAATCGACATCTACACTACCTCCCTTCACATGTACACTTTTCATGAATGACTCTTATTGGGATCACATTCCATTTGATCCTACTTACGATGTCACTATATGTTCCCATGATGGTTTGACTCGACTAGGCTTTTCTTTCAAGGATATTTATCCTCCAACTCATGATCCTCATCTCTATTATGGATTCATTACTATCACCATTTCTTAAGGTCTACATGTATTTTCACTCACTTTATCTACCTTGCGTGAGCCTCTGCTTTTCTCCACTTACATTAGGACAATCTTGGCTTGCTTACATTCAGGGCACATTAGACCCTGACCATATTGATATATCATTTCCTATGCCATTTGGTCACATTTTCATTTGCAATGATTCATTCCTTGGTTATTCACCTAATATGACTTGGTGGTACACACATGGGTGTCCATTACCTCCTTTTACTAATGAGGAATATGCTATGGGCATGTACAAATTATGCTTAGATGGTGCTTTATGCGACTAACCTAGCACGGTATAGCTTATCGAGGTCTTAGATGCCTTACGATTTTGACCTAACAATGATGACCTTTTACATGAATTTTGATCACCTTTATTAATCCACATTTGGGAGGGCATTATTCTTATTTCTTGCCCCTATCATGGATACGTGTCTCATATTCACATCATTTCACACATATATTTTTACATATACATCTTGCATGTGACACCCTCATATCGACATTACCCTATGACGCACTCTTATGTTATGGTTCACACTTAACTGTTGAGGGCATACTATACACATGAACCTTACACACACTACACGTCAAAATACACATCACATTTTCACACATCATACACTTTTCTACATATATAATCTTCCATTTACTCTACATCATCCACATTATGTGCTTCATACACCTATACATCATACACATTCTACACACTACATTATTCTACACTTTACATTTTCTACATCTTAGACATCACACACACTTTTACACTTCCACACTTATATAATCTACACATCTTACATTAGACACTACATACTTTACATTACAC
Organism: Taxus wallichiana var. yunnanensis; assembly: GCA_018340775.1. Classification (NCBI taxonomy): domain Eukaryota; kingdom Viridiplantae; phylum Streptophyta; class Pinopsida; order Cupressales; family Taxaceae; genus Taxus; species Taxus wallichiana. Next base: position 551,639,741 of record CM031242.1, on the reverse strand, counting down.
ACTACACGCTTTACACGTCTCAAATCTATGACACTTTCTCATCACCACACCTACTACACATAGTACGCATTCACTCATCTACTTATACATGTTGCACTCACTACCTAACAATGTATTCAAGTCCTATTATCCATACTTGAATGCCAAGGGTATACATATTAAATGGACCTCATCAAACTCACACATTCAATCATTCAATCCTCTTATCATGTGACATTCCTAGCTTTCCTATTTCTTCATCTTGTGATATATGCTTTGTGCTACATCATCACATTTTCTATCATTTCCATCCATACATTTTGTGATATACACTTTGTGCTACATCATCACGCTTTCTAGCATCTTATCCATACATCTCGTGATATATGTTTTGTGCTACATCATCACGTTTTTCCACCAACATCACGTCCATCCATTTCATGATATAACCTTTATGTTAAATCATCATGCTTTTTCCTCACACATTTAGTGATATACGCTTTAGGATAAATCATCACACATTCTACCAACTCATCAATTTTACTTTGTTGCATTCAATCCTACACATTACATGATAACTTACAATCACCATCTTTCTTCTATACACATTTCAAAACCATTTCTACGATGACGCACTCTCATTTATGGTTCATTCTTGACTATTGAGGGGGCATGAACAAATGAACATCACTGCATACATTTCCATCCACTCGAGGGCACATTGCTCCTATAATTCACATTGCATTCCATTCCACCTCATCCACAGCATACTACATATCTTGGTTCCATTCACTCTTTCTTACATTTACTTGTTAGACATTCACTTTACTACACATGCTAGATAGATATATTGTATGTCATTATCTTTTATCATACACACATGCGCATTCACTTCCTTTCTAGTTTGTGATCATGATTTCTGATTTATTACATAGCATGGATGATTAGTACATTACCTATTACTAGTCCCATAGTGGCTCCCAGGGACATCTAATTTCATATGCAATATAGGTGATATTGTTTCATAACACACTACTTTATCATATTATACACACTTTTACATACTTTTTATCTTTCTAAGATGATAATAGGTTCTTCATGTGTAGCATTTGTTATGCGAGGATAATTTCTTCCACTATTGTTTTTACATTGTCTTCCATTGTATGTTATTGTTTACGGGATTTTCCCTTTGTCTTGTGTACACATTTTCTTCTTTGTAGCCACTACGGCCTTGATTTTCTTGCTGACACCATGAGGGTGTCCCATATTTGCAACCCAATTTTTGTGGTCTATATTGTCTACTTTTGTTTTTACTTGCTTCTTAGCTTAAACCTTATTTATTAGCTTACATTTTACATGCATGTTTTCTTATACTAACACTTTTCTCCTAGCCACTTTTTTGTGTGTGCCTTGGTATATACCAAGCACATTCCCTTCCCCATGCAGGGCATAGTTTCAACATAGTGGTTGGTCCTCTTTTGGGATGCATACTCCTTGACATGATGTCCCATGCACCCCAAACGAGGGGGTATAATATGGATGAATTAGTCCCCCATACTGATGTTATACAGTATGATACTAGTACAACATAGTTTTCATGAATCGAATCGAGTTGGGTCCTTATCATGCAGCCTCTCCTGGATTCCTAAGACCAAGGGGTGGATATACATCGATTTGTAGTTCATCACAGTCTATAAAACTCCATACACAACGAATTTTATAGGGCAGACAGTCCTTAGCACATACACACCATCTTGCATTGATGTTTTACATAGCAGGAAGTAGTTAAAGGTTGGTGGATGACACCAGATAATTCTCCTACACTTCTTCCATTTCACTAGTGTGAGATCACCTGAAAAAATCATGCATCGACATCATCTACATGATCCTTTCTACACCCTTTTCTCATCATGGATCAGGTGCACATGTTCCTTTTTCATTTTCAGCATTTTTACATACTTTCCTTACACACTTTTTACATATTTTGATCATATACATGTTTATTTGACTACTGTCGATTCTCTTTTGTCAAGTTTAATCCGTAGGGGAAGCGATAGTCAAGGTCAACATAATCACAACAAAAACAACAATGACATCAACATCAATAATAGGTACATCGTAACATCTACACATGCATTTCTGCCCTAGGTTCATTTTCATCACTCTTTGTAATTTCTCCTCCTTAGCATCCACACTTCATATTTTTTTCATTCCACGCTTTGTCTAGTCCCTTGACACACCTTTCATCATCGATCTACATGGTTATCAGGTACACATCTCTATTTACTTTATGTTACCGATCTTTCCGCTCACCAACATAAAGTGGGGGCAAATGTAGATACAAAATCATGCACTTTGGGTAATTATCTAGACTTGATTACATACTACTATTCAGGAGTAATTCCTAAGTAAGAAAACTACTAATTAACCCATGTCTTTGGCCACATTTTTTTACTTGTTAATTTCAGTCTTACACCCTTACTTTCTCGGTCTTCCTTTTCATACTTTGGCATCTATCATCCTATACACCGGCGCCTTGACCAGACGCCTTGGGTTAGGTGCCCCTGGCCCCCTCTGGGCACCCCTATCCTTTTCGTAATTTACTCACACTTTTTGGGTCTTTTCTATCCATTTGAGAATCCTATATTTTTGGTAGTCAGCCTTTTCGGGGTAAATTATTAAATTCAAGAAAGGGAAGCATATAAATATAAAGTTATGTGATCATAATAAGGGACCAAGAACTAAGCACTATCTATCACAACATAAGGTTACATCCATAAAGGCATCTAAGAGCTCCATTTCATCTATTTAGCTTCTCGACACTTCATAGGAGGGAAGTTCATTCTATTCCATACATATATTTATTACATTCTACATCTAGCTACTTGCTCGTTATCCAAGTGTGATATGCACAAGAGCAACCTAGGGCACAATTACGCACACACACACACACACACACACACACACAGAGAGAACTACATTGGGTCTAATATGTAGTGTAGTGTTCATTCATAAGTTCACCATTGTGATAGTGGGGACAATATGACCTCTCATTCTACACTTTCGTTTTTAGGATTTGATGTCTATTTGGGGGCTTTACATGTTCATTCTTCATTGTAGTTTTACGGTGACCTTGGCAATCTTGGTGTGACCTCGGATCGATCAAAAGAAAATAAAGGTGAACACCTTACAACACCTCGAGAGGAGGTTTTATGAAATTTTCCATAGACCGGACACCCATAAATAAGTCCAAGTTTCCCACAGGTAGCCCCTGTCCCTCTCCAGTGCCCAGGTCTAGCATGTTCCTCCGGTTTTGCAATTTCCTAAGCTCGATGCGACAATCGGTGCTTCATTTTTTCCAATTTTCCAACTCTATGCATTCTCGAGAACTATGTGAATCAGCTAATCCTTTCTACCCTCTTATTTTAATTAGGTTTTAATATTTTATTTCTTAACTTGCTTTGGTATATTTATGTACTCGATGATTGCATTTATTCTGTTACTTATAGCATCAGATTAGGCTCATATACCACATATTTAGCTTAATCGTGGTAGGCGTTAAAATAATTCACGAGCTCTTATATCTTGTGGAAGGAGATTTCTAGTATAACATGTTATTGGGATGACCTTGGATAAACGTTATGCATTGTATCCCATCAACATTACATCATTGTCTAAAGTATGAACATGAAGGTAAAACCTTTATTGTTCTATCGACCCAAATCCTTTCAAAGTTTTCACATGACTTACTTATCCCAATGATGTGTTGCTTCCACTACAAAATTATATGTCCTCACACCAAGCTTCAACAATCTCTTCCATCCCCACATCTAAGCTACCAGGTAAATAAATCATTTGAAGATGTTATGTGACATCTCTCACTAGGGGAGTACCACCTTCTAGCCCTCAACTCACTCCCTACACCTAAAATGTATGGGAGACGATTGAAAAACCTATATGAACCAAATTTCATAGAAATTATCTCTTTTAGCCCTTCCCATATGAAAACCAACCTCATTTACATAGGTATTGATCATCGTTCCTCACAGTGAGACAATCAATATCATGCCAAACCATTCACTGACTTCTCATTCTTATACAATCAATCATTTTCCCAAGTTTATATTCATCACTATACATGGAAAGGTTTTGGTTTAGGACATTACGAACAAGGCATACATGAATTGGCCTTTGAGTAGTCTTGGAAGCCTCATGAGAAATTTGGACTAGGCTTCAACAAGCCTTCCTAGAACACTTCTGCAATCACCACACCTGAATTTGTAGTAGAAATAGATCCATCTTATTCATATTCATCTTATGACTCTATGGACACAGATGACACCATATCTATTCCTCCTAAAAATTAATCAATATGATCACCTTATGACCAATCGCTTTTCATACTAATAAAGGGATTAAGACCCTTCCATTAGTATTACTTGAAATGGTAGAGAAAGAATCCCCTACCATCAACATTCTTCAATGCCATGATGAAAAATCCATCATATCCTATATGGGGGTAGAGGATCATTATCTTCAAAAGGACTCTACCACCTAACATGTCTACACTCCTTAATAAATCCACTATCACGTCAACATAGGGAATTCACAAGAACCTCACATAGTCAAATTTGGCTAGTCTTTAGATTTGAAATAATTAAAGGAATTCACCACCTTTATTTCTAAGAGCACGGATCAAGCTTTCGCATGGTCATATAGTGACATGCCAGGTATTGACCCTAATATCATTTCCACAACATTATCACAATTCCTAACACCAATCCCATCAAGAAAAAGCTACATAGGATGCACCCTCGCGTAGCCCTACTCATAAAAGAAGAGTTACAAACATCTTCTCTCTGTTAATTTCATCTTACCCATTGACTACTCCATAGTGGGTATCTAATATCGTACCCGTAACCAAATCCACTAGAAAGTTACATATCTACACAAACTTCTAAGATCTCAATCTCACTTGTCCTAAAGATGACTTCCCTCTTCCTAACATCGATCATCTTGTTAACTCACTGAAAAGCCATGGGATGTTATCTATTATGTATGGTTTTTTGGGGTATAATCAAATTCTCTTGCTAGGAGGACCAACATAAGAAATCTTTCATTACCCCTCGGGGGACCTTTTTTACTAAGTCATGCCCTTTGGACTCAAGAATGTAGGGGCCACTTATCAACACACCATGACTTATATCTTCCATGATCTCATCCATAAAACCATATAATACTATGTTGATGATCTCTTGGGTAAATCCAAACATTGAAGAGACCATCTCATCATTGTCCTTCATATTTTCTCACCTTATTCAATAGTTTCTCCACCTTACCCCTACATAAATGCATATTTTACATCACTAGAAATATTTTAGGGTTTATCATATTTATTAGGGCATTGAAGTAGACCCTTCCAAAATCAAATCCATCATCGAGATGCCTCCTTCTAATATCAAACAACTTCGTAGTCTCCAAGGTAGACTCCAATCAGTCCGCCTCTTTATTTCTCATCTTTCATACCACCATCGTTAACCTTTTCATCATCTCCTACGAAAAGGATGTCCATTTCAAGTGGGATGAAACTATCAAAAGGCATTTGAAGAGCTCAAACAATATCTCCTATCACCACCCTTTCTCACACTCCACATGAGGGAGTCATCCATTTTATATATATATATATATATATATATATATATGTCATCGACCATGTAAGAGCACTATGCTAGCACATCGAGATGAGAAGGTAGAGAGAAAGTCATGTCTATTACATAATCTAAACTCTTCATGACTATGAAACTCATTACACCAAAGTAGAAAAGTTGTTGTGCCTTATACTTTGTGACTTCTAATTTCCATCACTATCTCCTTAATCATAAGACTTATGTCATCACCAGCTTCAATCCTCTCAAAGCTATGCATTCTAAACCATATCACAGTGATTGCATCACCGATGGCTCATGCTTATGACTGAATTTGACCTAGAATTCATGTCACAAAATATATCAAGGGAAAGCCATCGTCGACCAACTCACAGAATCTCCCTCCTAATAATCAACCACCTCATGAACAATTTCTGAACACATCTATCAAAAATATCGATCAGAAAGACACCCCTCAAAATGACACTCTTCTTCAATGGTTCTAAGTGTTGGAAAGGGGGATGTGTGATATATCATCATCATACCTCCTTGGGGAAATCCATTCCTCTATCTTTCAAACTAAATTTTGAATGCACCAACAACATGGCCGAAGTATGAAGCCCTCATTATGGGTCTCAAACCATTTCATGCTTGGTGTTCAAATCCTTGACATCTATGGGGACTCCTAATCTTATCATCAATCAAATCAAAGGAACTTATCAATGTAAGAATGAAATTTTACAAAAATATAAAAACATTATTGACTTCCTCTAGAAGCCTTCAATCAATATACAATCCAAACAGTTCCTGCTCATCCAAAAAATTTATAGACACCATGGATTCTCTTACATCACTCATCCCTTATCAACTTGAAGATTCCAAGTTGTTCATTATTTTGTGCATAGACTTGATCAACCATCTCATACCAATGAACTCCCTTTTGTTAATATTTTTGAAAACAATCAATCATATTTAGTACACTCAATTCTATGACTATATTTCTCAGTCTAAAATCCCTCCTATCTATCTAAGAACACTAAAAATATATTTCTAACAACATGCTAACCTTTATGTCATCCTAGGTGATGTCCTTTACAAATATGGGTTTGATGCCTCCTCATACTTCAATGCCTCAAATCTCATGAATCCACCAAAGCTATCAAGAATTCCACGATGGCATATGTGGTGGAAACTTCAACGGTTTGGTTGTTGTTAAATGTGTCTATGGATGGGCTTATTACTAGCCTACCCTTAATCAATATTGTTGTAAGTACGTTAAGAAATGCATCAAATGTCAACAAAACTCCAACCTCACTCACATCCCAAGTCAGGATTTATAACCCTCCCAAGATTTATGGCCTTTTTCACAATGGGACTTGACCTCATTGGCCTCATTAACCCTCATTCATCACAATGAAATCATTATATCATCACCACTACTGAATACTTCACAAAATGGGTGGAAGTTATTCCCCTCATCTCCACTAAAGCCGATAAGATTGTTAACTTCATCCACCATCACATTATTTTTCACTTTGGCATTCCTCAAAAAATTATCATAGATAATGGAAAATATTTCAAAAACAAAAAGATTCAAAAACTTTGCAACACCTACAACATCAAGCTTTATTTTCATCTCCTTACTATCCACAAGAAAATGGTCAAGTAGAAGCCTCTAACAAAACACTCAACAAAATCCTCATGAAAATTGTTGATCAAGTGATAGAATTGGCATCTCCAAATTCCATTTCCCTTTGGGCCTATCAGACTAGCATTTCCATACTCCTACAAGTGTTACTCCATTTTCTTTAGTCTATAAAAATTGAGGCTATCCTCCCTCTTGAAGTTCCAAATTCCATCTCTTTCCATCTCCCTCAGAGATTTTATTTTTGATGAGGATTATTATCAGGAGCACTTAACACAACTTGAATTATTAGATGAATGCCACTTAATAACATCCCTTTAACATCATCATGTCTATTAAGAACACATCAAAAGAGCATACAATAAACATGTCAAAGAATGTGACTTCAATATTGGTGATCTTGTCCTCAAAGAGAATAAAAATGTCACTACTTTGGAAAGGAGTCAACATGGGAAGTTTTCTCCAAACTAGATTGGTCCATATATCATCACTCATAAATATGGGTCTGGAGCTTATCACTTAGCCTCCTTGATGGTAAACCTGAAAAAGAACCCTAAATTCCTTACACTTGTGGCCTTTATATTATTAACATCTACTTTCATGACATTATTTACATCAAAGATCTCATTCCATCACCAACCTATCATCTACTATTGTAATGATTTGGAATTATGTGGTCTCCCAAGTATCCTATATTTATGACCTTAAAGATGAGCACCATGGATCTTCTCATTACATTTTCCACATGGAAAAGTTCCTCCTCAGAAGTAGGAACCCTTAATCATTACTTCCATCTTCCCCTTATTTTACCAACTGAAAACATCTTAAGGGTACACATGTGTAGTTTATATACACATATTTTTCCTCCCTAAATGGTCTACTAGGCCCTTCCCTCAGCTTAAACAAAGTCAAAAAAATGGATGCATACTATCAAAAATATAGTCTAGTCCCTCAAAGGACAGCTATTGATAATTTATTACATCAAGTATTACCATAAAAATATAGATTGATCCCTTGAAGGACAACTATTAAAATATTACATCAAAATATGGCCATCAAAAATCAAAAATTATATAGACCAATCCCTTGAAGGATGGATACCCAATATTATAATGGCTACAAAATGCTTCCCACATCGATCATCCTTCATATCAAAATTTAAAATAATAAAAATCATCCTAGAAATCTTCTCACATCGATTAGCTTTCCTATCAAAAAGAAAACTTCTAGTATTGATCAGTTTGCATCAAATAAAAATACATCTAGGGCACAAGCCTATAAACCATCAAAGGAGATCCTATTTCCCCATAAAAATCATCATATGAACCCTTCCCATGTTGAAAGAAGGTATATAAGCTCATTTCATATATCCATGATCCTACATGTGACTAACTATTGTTAGTTATATGTTAACATTTGTTATAAGGCCTCAAGTGCATTGTCATACATATTAAATTTACCATCATATATATATATCAAATCCAGTTGAACAAAAAACATCTTACATTTACTCTTGACCTTGATAAAGTGCATTAGAAACATACAAAGATCACTATATTTAAGTCACATCACATCAACATCTAACATCATATCAATACATCTAATTTATCCAAATATCTCAAAATCACATCAAAAAGCTCATATATAACATCACATCAAAATAAATCACATCACATGAATCCAAAATCATAATCATATATATATATCTCATAAAAAAATTATATATAAACAAATGTTTAAAAAGGAATCAATACATCTGAGTCATATACAAAATCTACCAACTAAGCGTGGTAAACTAAAAATAAGATAATCTATCACCACCCTACCATCTCCTTGGTCCTCCATCATGCCCCGGATCTCTCTCGAGGTATGTAAAAAACACTGAAAGTGCTTTTGAGGTATCCTTTTGAAGCCAATATACACTCGCTCACTCTATATTTTTCATATCAAGGTGCATCTCGGGAGCGCTCTGTCACAAGACCACTCATAATATCACATCTCATCTCCCAAGGCATGATACTACTCTATAGTCACAAAACCTAGAGGTCTCATCTAACCTCCACTTGTTATTACACTCCTCCTATAAAACTATGACCTTCCCCACATCTAGCCCTATTCCATTGTCCTCTACCCTATGAGGCCTATGAATTTGTGCCTTTCTCCCCATACTTCACCCGCATTGCCTCCTCTGTTCGGTGATATTTGTCTCTTTATTGCTAAAAATAATCACGCTCAAGCATGCCTCCGATCTTGCTCCTACAACAAAACATCCCTCTCTGTGAGCCATATCCCGCTCCACTATCAACTAGTCCCTCTCTATATAAAGTGCATTAAATGCACTTACTGCAACCTCTACTTAAATCTCCATCACCATCCTCCTCCACCTCTCCACCCCTCTGTCGTCTCCTTACTATGTCTCCTTGGGCCACCCACTCTTGTGTCACCACTCACTAAAACCCTCAACAACCTCTATCATCATCATTATCACTCTCTCCTCCCCTCTTTTCCTTGTTTTCATCATCTATCATGGTGTTGGTAGGTCTCTCTAAATCATCTCATCGATAGACAATCAACTCACCAAGTATTTGTTGTGGTAACCCAAACTATATGCACACTTTGGGAAATTATATGACCTCAATCATATCATCTCACCACTCCCATATCCACCATACCATCTCAAACCATCCAATTATACATACTCATGACATTCAAGGAAATCTAACATATGGCCTCCAAACAACATCATCTATAGATAGCCCACCGTGAGGTGCTCAACATAATAGGCCTCATCATGCTTTACCTTGTCATCTCTCATCCAATCAAATCTCCATCTCATAAATCCCACTACATATTTTTGGTGGGTCCCCATCCCTCCAAGGTATACCTAGTGGCCTCACTACAATAATATGCTCATAGGCCCAACAGTGAAGAAGAAACCCCACATCCAAACCAAATATCCTTCCTAGTAACATAACCCCATAGCTCATATATATACCTATGCTATCAAGTTAAACCCACATGTGCATACTATTTGTGCTCCATAATCTGGCTACTAAGCCACAAATGTCCAAGAAAACTTACCTCCTCCCCGAATCTGTGAAAGTGCATAACAAAAAATGGCCAACATGACCATCAACATCAATCTAGGTCCCTAGTGTATCCCCATCATAATAACTCTTAATATGAAACCCCCCGCATGATATATAATATCTAGGACATCATCTCTATATAATCACCTCATCGTTTCTAAATGGGCCTCTCCAATGGGCACTATCCTCTCCCCCTGAATTGGTAATCTCAAAATATGATACACATCCTCTAGTGTAATCATCATCTCTCTCCAGTACGGAACTATAATGTCCTTGTACTCGGGTCCCACTATCTAATAAAGCCACCATCAAACTGAAATATCTCAGAATCCATTGGTAGTGGTGGAATCCCCCAAACCAATGGCTGACAAATGATCCCACTCTATATTTGTCACATCACCTCTAATGTCCTCTTAGCATATCTAGGATCCTATCCCAAAGGTATATCGTATCTCTAGCCTACAAAACAAGATAAATTGTATCCATTAGTAATTTTTTCTAGAAAATTCAATAGAAAACCAATCACCACCGATTGTTAATTAGAAATGATTTTCACATGATGATTGAGGCAATCATTCCAATCACCTTCGATTATACGATTGGAGATGATTGGGCGTTCCCACCTACAATCATTCCAAAAACATATAATCAAATAAAAACATAAAAATAAAAAATCAAATTACAAAAATCAAATCTACTTACCCCTCTCCTTGTCTCCTACCTCTTTTGACCACTCCGCTTGCCTTCATCTCACAAAACACTTAAAATAAATTGCTTAGAGCTCTCAAAACAAAAATTCAAACATGTGCAATGTTTGGTCATTGTGGGTATGTGTTGTCATTGATGTCAACCCCAATTGTCATGATGTAGTATGATTCCACATTTGATTATTATTCAAAGTGTTCAAACATGAAGGTTGATTGGTAGTGTCATCTTTTGGTGTGTTCTCAGTAGTGTCTGCAGCATGGTCTAGTGAGCTAAGTCATGGTTTGAGTCTTACCAAGCTGTTTGGAGTGTTTCATGAGGTCATACATGGTCCATATGATGATTCTTGAGTATGCATGGGTCTGCATTAAGTAAATATGGTCATATCATGGTTGAGTCAGTTCATTTTAGGCATGTTTCTAGCCCTAGAACACCCAGAATGAGATATTGGCATGATATTTAGATCATATATTTCTTGTTGGAGCATGGTTTCAGCATGTTGATAGTGTGCCCAAATTATGTGATGAGTTTCAGGTCAAAATTCAGAGGTTAGGTGCTTCCATGACGTTGTTGGAAAGTAAACAGTTGAGAACATGCAGTTTAGCATGGGTAAGTCACGGTGGATAGATGTTTTTAGTCATATCTAAGCTACATGGTGATTATGGAAAGGTAGAAGATGTTCTCATATTTTTTTGCCAAGTTTCAATTCAATATGCAGAATAATTTTGAAGTTATGCAAGTTTTGGCAAAACCGGGTAAGTTGTAGTGTGATTTTCAAGCAAATGTTGACCTTCTGATGGTCGTTGTGAATTGTATGCTTTGCATGTGGACCTAAGCTCTTAGGAACTCCATGATTTCTATTTCATTAATGTATGTATTATGAATAGGGTGTTATTAAGTATACTTAGTGGTATGATAGAAGATAAAAGTGCTGCCAATATGGTGTTTCCAATAAATTATAGTACGGTAATATTCAAATTACAATAGGAATGTGTAGTAACAGTCAATGGTAAAAAGTAAATATTTGTCGTAAGTGGTCCGGTAATGTTAAAAGGGTCAAAAGTCAATAGGGTCTACATGATTTAGAATTAGAAATATTATATTTGTAATAATGAAAATAGGAGTGATGTCATAAATATTTTGAATATTTTATTTGTATAAAATATAGAAATGTGGAACCCATGTGAAATGATAAGGTTTATCTTATCTAAAGGATAATCCTACATGTAAATATAAGAGTTTAGGTATGGAATATGATTAGCTAGAAGAGATTTCCTATCCTATCTTAGAGATAGGGTGGATAAGCCTGAAAGTGATATAAATAGAGAGGCCACCCCCTCATTTAGCATAGAATAAAGTTGTAATAATTATTATATGAATAAAGAGTCATTGTGAAGGTGTGTTAAGGAAGCCATCAAAATGTGTAACTGTGAAGTTTCTCCCAAAGTTATTGTTGGAAGGCAAGTGGAGTTGGTAACACTTTGAGTAATTCATGGGTGATATTGTATCAATATCATGTTAATAATATAATTTAAATTTATATTTCATATTTTCATCATTCTTTTATATTATAAACTGTGGTATTCTTGTGTTATGTTTGCTATTGTGTTTCCAGATTACTACCACCAAACCAAAAGTTGTGCATTACTAAAATAATCATAGCATGAGGAGTTTCTCGGTGAAATATTATCATAGTGTCGGATTGGTGTTGACATTTTGGTTCCATTTCGAGACCATTCCTCATTGGTGGATTTTCTGGAGAGATATTCCCACTTAGTCAGAAATCATTTGAAGGGTAACATTGTTTTTACCATGCATAGTATTTACCATGGTAAAGTCACTTTTTACCATGCATAGTATTTACCATCAGTAAATTCACTTTTTATCGTGAATAGTATTTACCACAAGTAAATTCACTTTTTACCGTGAATAGTATTTACCACAGTAAGTCAAGTTTTACCATAGTAAATATAAGTTTATCATGGTCATTCCTATTTTCACAAAAAGGTGTAAAGTCACTTTCTATTGTAGTGATTCCAATTATTTGTGCACATAAGTCTTACTGATTGTACTTGTGGGTTGGTATTTCACTGTGGTTATTTTTGAAAATGGGAAAGATTCATGTTTTTTCATCTCAATCTAATGAAGATGCTCCCTCTTTCATTCAAGAGTTTAAATGATCTTGCATTTGTAATGGCCTCATAAGAAGGGAACAATGGACTGAATTTTTCCTACCTTTTTGGATGGTTCATCCCTTAGGTGGTTTGAAACACTAGGTGATAATGTTAAAAACTCATGGGATTTATTAACTAAAATTTTCTTGAAGAATTTGGTGCACAACAGAGGTATGTAGATCTCATGATCTGAGATCACAAAAGCTATCCCAAGGAGAGAAGGAGAAGATCATATATTATCATGCTCGTGTTCTAGAGTTAAGGAGAAAGCTCGATGCCCATATATGGAAGGAAGGATTAGCAGATGGGTTGATGAATGGCATGGATAATCTCCTCTGTAAGCACTTCATTCTTGGGATGAAGCCAGAGATCAAACAACAAGTGAAGTATGACCACCCAAAAACCCTCGAACAAGAAAAAGAGATTGCTAGAAGGAAAGAAGAAAGCATGGAAGAGGATCCCAAAGAAAGTTGTTATTAAGGTAGAGCCTACACCAACACCTTTGGTCCAGACACCACAACCATTTTTGGTGAGCAAAAATCTTCCCTCTAGTACATCCACTAAGTATGAAGATATCCTTAGGAAGATGGGCCAATTAACTATTAATCTTCTTCAAGGAAAGGAATTTAGTTCCCAAAATTCCAAGGAGAAAAGGGTCCAAAAATAAATATATCTGAAGTTGTATGTTATGGTTGTTATAAAAAGGGTCATTATAAGTATAATTGTCCAGATAGAGCTTCTACATCTAGTACAAGAGATAATGATAAAGGAAAATAACTTGTGAATTATTTTGATGTAGTAGATAGGAGCATAAATAATGAAGTATATGTGCTTGTGACAAAAAGAAAAAAAAAAAAGATAACCAAGATGGAAATGATCCTAAGAAGATGAAAGGAGAGACTAGTAAGAAACATAGGAGAAGAAAGTTTGGGTGTAGGATTTTCTATTTCACAAGGGCAAGGACCATATTCCATCTTAGAAGATTTGTCCAAGCATTATGTGTACAAATATTACATATGGAAAACTTCTTGTTATGTCTTCTGAGAAGAGGAGAGAGCTGGAGTGGACTCAATGCTTGATGAAGGAAGGAGGTTGAGGTCCCTATTTTGGAAGTAGAGGTAGATCCCTACGCTCCACAAGATGAGGTATTATGTAATGGAATTTCAATTCATGATGTTTTAGTAGATGGAGGTGTTGTAGTTAATGTAATGACCTGAGTCTGTAATGAATATGTTGGGTTTAAAAATTTATCACCCCTCAACACTTATGTTAAGATCATTAAATAAGGAAAAAAATAAACCATAAGGTGTTGTTTTAGATGTGGCAATATTTGTCATGGGTGTTGTATGTGTGGTAGAATTTCAGGTAATGAAGAATGGTATTGTTTCATACCCAATGTTGCTTAGAAGGCCAAGGCTAAGGAGAGTTCATGTAAGAAACTACTACTGAATGAAGGCTTCATGACACTTGGATGGAAAGAGAGAGAGTGAAGATAAATGTGATCCCTCGACATCATAAGGTAGAACACTGTGGATTCAAGTGATGAAACTGATGATTGACATCCTCTTGATTACTCTAGTACCAATGAAGTGGACACAAAAGATGAAGAAAGTGAGGTGGATGTGTTGGTCATGGATATCCTTCCACCACACCGACTCATGAACCCATAAAATTATCTGAAGAAGAAATTGATGATCGTCTCCAAAAAATAAAAATTAGTGATGTTGTGATGGAAACTGAGAAGGAGTCCTACCTCCAACTCTTTAGAAGGTACATGCACTTATTCAATTTTATTACAAAGGAACTCCACCAAGTAAGTTGGGTAGAACATTCTATTGAGTTAGTAGATGGTGTTAAGCCTAATAAAAAAATTCCATATAGAATGAATCCTAATTTTTCCAAGACTGTAAAAGAAGAAATAGATAAGTTGCTTGATGTAAGATTCATATTTGTTGTGGATAATTTAGAATGGGTTTCTCCCATTTTGATCTCAATAAAAATAATGGGAAGCTACGCATTTGTGTTTATTAGAGAATTTCAACAAGGCAACAAAGAAGGATCATTACCCTTTCCATTCTTAGACCAGATAGATTGGACAAAGTAGTTAGCCAAAAGTTTTATAGTTTTCCATATGGATATAGTGGGTACAACCAAGTTTGTATAGCGGAGAAAGATCACTCAATACTAGGTTCATCACTCCTTTTGGGAACATTTTCTTATAGAGTTATGCCATTTGGGTTGTGTAATGCTCAACAACATTACAACGCCTAATGAATAGGGTGTTTGAACCCTACATTGGAAGCTTCATCTAAGTATTCCTAGATGATTTTTGCATCTATGGGAGTAAAATGGACCATTTGCACTAGATGGAGGTGCATTTCAAAGGTTAGATAAATCACAAGCCTCACTAAACCCTACAAAAGTGTCTTTGGATGTTCTAAAGGTGTCTTGTTAGAGCATGTTGTATCTAGAGATGGTATTGGTACTGATCCGATAAAGTTTCAAAAATTAAACAATTACCATTTCCTATGAATAGAAGTAAGTTGAGATCATTTTAGGCCATGTGGGTTACTATAGAAGGTTCATTCAAGAATTTCTCAAAGATTCACAAACCATTAACCCAATTCTTGAAGAAGGATGTTACTTATGATCCAGGAGAAAAGGCGCATGAAGCTTTTGAACAACTAAAGGAAGCTTTGGTGTCTTCACCTGTTTTAAAGAATCCAGACTAGAGAAATCCATTCATTATATATATTGATGCTTCAGATGCAACACTAGGGAGTACTCTGAGCCAAAAGGATGAAAATGGAATGATCATCCGATTTACTTTGGGAGTAGACAAATGAGTAGTGTTGAGGTAAATTATATCTGTAACTGAAAAAGAGGCTCTAGCTATCATTTTTGTTGTAAAGAAGTTTAGAAATTACTTGTTAGGGAGAAATTTACAGTTGTAATAGATCATCAGGCTCTAAAATATATTGTAAATAAGCCTAACCCATCATAAGAAGGATAGCAAGGTGGATAATTTTGCTACAAAAATTTGATATTATAGATAGGTTAGAAAGAAGCATGTCAATGCAGATGCACTCTCTCGAGCCTATGATGGTTTGGGTTCATCTTGTGATGATGATGATTTCCCAAATGCAACATTATTATCCCTTGACACAATCCCTAGTGAATACATGGATATTTGGAATTATTTGAATGATTTCAATTTTCCTAATGGTGTTAATGCAAAGACTAAGAGGAATATTACTCAATCAAGTCATCCATATTCTATTCTGCATGGAGTCTTATTTCAAAGATAGGGCCTGATGGATGGTACAAGAGGGTAGTTAGACATGATCAAGGAAAGGAGCTAATTGAATAATTCCACAATGGTACATGTGGAGGACACTTCTCTAGACAACTTATACAAGAAGGATCTTGGATGCAAGTTATCACTAGAAAACTCTTTTTAAAGATTGTTATAACTATTATAATACATGTGATATTTTTCAATCACATGGGAATGTAAAAATTCCTCAACTCCATTATGTCATATTCTTCCACTTGGTCCCTTTGAAAAGTGGGGAATAGATATTGGAGGTCCACTTCCAACTACCCCATGCCAAAATAAGTATATTATAGTTTCATTGATTATTTAACCAAGTGGGTTGAAGTTAGACCCTTAAAAACAACTTCCATGGATGAAGTGGCAAAGGTTCATGTATGAACGCATTGTCACTAGATTTGGTTGTCCATTAGAGATTGTAACAGATCAAGGAAGCCACTTTATTAATGAGGTGGTAGAAGCCCTAGTAAACAAGGTTTTCTATTAAGCACAGGAAGGAAACAACTTACAAGACAAGCACAAATGGAAAGGTGGAGCAAAAAAATTATGTATTGTGTCAAATCCTAGAAAAGATGCATCTTTGCAGGTGCATAAGTGGGATAAAAGGATTCATTCAACATTGTGGGCATATAGGAAACATCAAAGTCAACAACAGGATACTCCCATTTCAATTGGCTTATGGAATTGATCCATTTCTTCCTATTGAATTTGATATTCCCCTATGAGAGTTATGAAAAATGAAAGGATGGATGAAATGATTCTTTAATAAAATAAATATTAGTACATATTCATTTATTAGAGGAAATGAGGGAAATAACAAAGGATACAAGCTATAAGAATAAGATGAAGCAGAAGGAGTACTTTGATCAAAATATCCTCTGGTCTCCATTTCAAGTGAATGACTTGGTTCTAGTATATGATTCCCGATACAAAAAAGAGGAGGCATAGAAAACTTCTTCCTAAATGGATGGGACCCTATAGAATAGTAGTTGTGCATGAAAATGGTACATATCACCTGGAGGAATTGGATGGTACTCCAATTAGAAAATGGGTCAACCACGACAAGTTAAATATTTTTAGGCACCAACTGCAGATTGTCCATAATAATCTACTCCAAGGATGGAGTAGAAGCTAGGGAGGGGGAAGATGTCAACACTAGAATTTTCTCCATGATTTCTATTTCATTAATGTATGTATTATGAATAGGGTGTTATTAAGTATACTTAGTAGTAGCATTCGATAGAAGATAATGATGCTTCCAATACGGCACCACCAATAAAGTACAATATGGTAACAGTCAAAGTACAATAGGAATGTTGTAGTAACAGTCAATGGTAAAAAGTAAATATTTGTTGTAAGTGGTCTAGGTAATGTTAAAAGGGTCAAAATTCAATAGGGTCTACATGATTTAGAATTAGAAATATTATATTTGTAATAATGACAAGAAGTGATGTCATAAATATTTTGAATATTTTATTTGTATAAAATCTAGAAAGGTGGAACCCATGTGAAATGATAAGGTTTATCTATCTTAAAGGATAATCCTACATGTAAAGATAAGAGTTTAGGTATGGAATATGATTATTCGGAAGAGATTTCCTATCCTATCTATAGATAGGGTGGATAATCCTAAAAGTGCTATAAATAGAGAGCCACCCCCATTTAATAGAATAAAGTTGTAATAATTATTATATGAATAAAAGATTCATTGTGAAGGTGTGTTAAGGAAGCCATCAAAATGTGTAATTGTGAAGTTTCTCCCAAAGTTACTATTGGAAGGCAAGTGGAGTTGGTAACACTTGGAGTAATTCATGGGTGAGATTGTATCAGTATCATGTTAATAATATAATTTACATTTGTATTTCAGATCTATCATCATTCCTTTATATTATAGATTGTGGTATTCTTGTGTTATGTTTGTTATTGTGTTTCTAGATTACTACCACCAAACGTTTATGAAGAAGAAGGTTTTAGGACAAGTTGGTCAAAAGGGGTAGCATGAAAAAAAAATTTGAATGATTATTGATATTTTTCTTGATGTCCATGGAGTCTTAAGGACATTTTCATACAGCTTAATGATGTTTTGAGGTCCAACAGGTTAAGCTGGTCAAATGGCGCTTTGGGGTCTCAAATAGCAGGGTCCAATGTTTTGGCCATAACTTGAGCTACATGTGGAATTTGAGGTGATTCAAGTTGTGTTGGAAATTATATTCAGATATATTTCCATTTTTATATGTATTTCCTCATGATGAGTTCATTTGACAGGATTTATAGGTCATTCTTCGAGTAAGAATATTTTTGGCAGTTCAAGATAAAGCATCTCTTTTGGTGCAAGTTTGATGATATTTGAAGCATTAGATGGATTTTTTTATGCTTCCTATCACATATAATATGAATAGGTGTGAATATTACATCCAATTAATCCATTTGGATATCTTGAATGTATGTATAATTGATTTTATGAGCTAACCTTTGGAAAGCAGATTTTGGGGGGGTAGGTTGATATGGTGAAGGATTTTTCATGACTTATAACTTGCTTAGAAGTGTTCTAAAGTATATTCCATTTCTTGTTAGTGGTCACATTTCATGATTTGGTTTAGTAGAAGTTATTTTGTGATCAGATGAAGTTTTTAGGGTGTTGAAGGGTGCAAGAAACAACTATTTTGAGAATTGTAAAGGAACTTGGCCCATTAAATGAAATAATTTGATTGGTTAACGAAAATTATGACCATGTTTAATGATTAAATGATTTATTTCTCATTTTTTATGAATATGGGATCTATAATAAGCATGGTTTTGGAATGAGGATAATTTTGGCATCCCAATGAATGTGTTTTAGTGATTTTTGGATCATGAAATGAAGGGTTTTTACTTAGGCGACCTACTTGGGTCACTTATAGATATTTTAGAAAATTTATTGGATTTTTAATGATTCATGTGTCGAATTTATAATGAGGGACTGACCTCCTTTGGGTAAATAAGAAGAAATGCATATAAAAGTGATGTTTTAGCTCATTTTGTGAGCTAGTCTTACATGGGGATTTAAAGCGACCTAGAGAGAGAATTTGATTGCAAGTATGAATGAATATTTTGAGATTTTATACGATGCATGATAGGTTTAATAATTATTCAAATCATGTGATCAAGATTTTAGAGGCAAAACAAGTTGAGAAAGTGGAAGAAAGAGTAAGTTTGATGCCCTATGGTATGAGATAGGGTTTGTGAGCTGAATTAGTAATCTCCATCAGTTGTGGTAGCATAATTTATAGAGATGAAAATTATTTAGGTGGCTAAGTTAGTTCTTGGTCATCCTTAGGGGTTCTAGCCTCCTTGTGGAGTGGTTGCTTCACTAAAGTAGGGTTGGTGCTTCTTGTAGGGTTAGTGCTCTACTAAACTAGGGGTTGGTGCTCCTTGTGAAGTTAGTGCTTCACTAAATTACTTTTACTTGTGTAATATAAGTATATTTTCAATGGTTTTTCTTCCCCATGAGTGTTTCCCACTTACATATGGTGTTCTTTTGTTGTGTACTTTGTTTCATGCTCTTGTGATTGATGTTTCATATCTAATGCACACATATGGTTATGGATGGTTAATGGATGAATGAATCAATGAATGTATGTGATGGTTAAATTTGAAAATTAATTTTTAGGAATGATTCACCCCCCCTCTCATTCCATTTTCTTCCAACAATTGGTATCAGAGTAGGTCCTTGTGAAGTAATTTTAGCAACTTAAAGGAGATCTAGAAGCACAAATGGGTAAGTCAATTTGATATTTGGAGGAGAAAGTATGAGATTGCTGAGTCTTTGGTCTTTGGATTACAAGATACAATGGATGAAATTGAGAAATATCATGATCTAGCAATCAATAATTTGAGATTTCAAGTGGAGAATATGTCAAAATCCCTAAAGGAGAAAGAGGAACCTTGTTCCAGGTATGAAGACACATTAAAATATATTGATTCATATTTGGAGTAATCACATAGTAATTTAAAGACCTATGAAAATTTATAAAAATTTCAGAAGTCTAAAATACATGTTGAGAGTCAAAGAGTCACAAATGACAAAACATACCTAGGGTTTGAAGGAGAGAAAAAGAAGAGTGATAATGGATCTGGTCCAAGTTTAAGATCAAATAAGAGGATGACTAAGAGGACTGATTTGAGAAGGTCTAATCCTATTAGACAACCTAATTCTATGAGGTATGGTTCATCATTTCATGGATATTTCTTTGTTTGTCATGATTTTTGTCATAGAGCTAGAGATTGAAAGAAAAGGCCTTTAGAGAATGGTGTAGGTGTCTTCAAGGGTGAATGTTACTCATGTTGTGATTATGGGCATAGAGAAAAGGATTGTGGTTGGAATCTTAGTGTGTTTGAGCCAAAAAGGAAGAGAAGTGTAGTTTGCTTCAATTGTCAACAATCAAGCCATATTGCAAGATTTTTTCTAAGCAAGAATAGGTTTTTCAAGAGGTCTAGCAAAGAGGAAACATGCTCAGCCAAGAAGACCAAGGAATCTGATCCTATTAACATTGAAAAGACAAACAAAGAGAACATTCATGAAGCCAAGAACATGAGGACTAATAAGAAGAAGGATGACAAGCTGAAATATGTACAAGCCTCAAAACAAGAAGGTATGTTTGCTATGGTTGAAAACAATGTAGAGGAGAATCATATGTGTTTGAAAGGGATCATTTTTGTTGAGGAAAAATAAAAGAAGGTAGACAAGGAGGACATCATGCCAAGTGAATCTAAGAAGAGAAAGATGGTTATGAGAATTGACACCAATGTGGATAGAAGGAAGATGGATCCTTGGGAATCACCTGAGTTCTAGGTGATGTAGTGATCCAATGAAATTTACATGTCTTCTTTATGCTTCTATAAGAAAAACATCAGATGGAAGAAGCATGGTGTATTGGTAATAACTTCAAGTGTTGTAAGGTATATTATATGACCTATTCATGTATCTTGAGTCCTTGTTTCATGTTATTTATTTGAGTTTGATCGAGTTTGTTGATTTATATATCATGAGGTCAAGAATAAAGTCTTGAGTTGTTAAAAAGCCTAATTTTGTCTTTCAAAGTCAGTATTTCATGTTTCATAGTACTATCGAGCTTGTGTCATAAGTCTAAAATGTTCCAAGGATTTTATTATAGGTGAGACTTGTATTTCAAATTTCATTGTTCCTTCATGAAGTTTAAGAGGTTTATGGTCATGATCATCATGTTGATGTAACTATGTTTTGGCATGTGTGAATCGGATTGATGGCATCTCGGTTGTGGTCTTAGTATAAAGAAATTTATTCATGAAAATATCTTAATGTGTGTTTTAGCATCATTGACACATCTTCATCTGTAATGTCATATGTCAATTTAAAAGAAGTATCAAGGTGTGTGCCATGATCCATCTCTTTATTCTATATTCTAGGTTCAAATATGATGCATTTGAGTCAATATGTCAAATTATTGATGTGTCCTTGTCTTCATCCATTGATTAATGGCATAGTTTGTGTAATGCTTGTCTAAAAGGTTGAATTATATCTTAAAATATGTCTTAAGGTCTATAAAGGATGCACTCAAGCCTAAAATGTGTTCTCAAGTAAGAAATGATATCTTAAGTTGTAAAATCTTGTGCTTATGAAGATTTTGAGTGACAAGAAGCCTCTATTGGGCATTTTCAAAGGCCTTGACCATATTGTTTTCAATATGTATCAAGTCTATGTTGAGCTAGTTCAATATTGAAGAGATGGCCTAGCTTATCTCGTATAATGTCACTCTATATTAGATCAAGCTCTTGAAAGGAGTCAAAGCCTATTGTTTATGATGGTGATTGGAAATTGAATGGTCATAGATTAGCAAGCATAAAAAAACATGCAAAAAAATTTCTTGAGAAGAAGATGGTAAGGTACTGCATAATAAGTCAAAGTTGTAGGGATATGTGATCTTATGGTCCTGTAACCAAAGCTCCTATCAAGAAATATAATGTAAGATTAAATGAATGTGTCCCCTACCAACTTGTAGATGTGCTTCATGAAAGGTTCAAATATTTCCTTTATTGGCTTGCCACAATAAGCTCTTCTCAAGGTATGATTCTCTATTTTGACAATATGAAGGTCTTTGTAATCCTTTCAAAAAGTCTTGGAGAAATAAGTATATTGTGGATAAGAAAATTGTATGGCTTAAAATTTACCAAGTAAAATGAATTCTTATCAAGGTATAATGTCAAGGATAAGAAGAATCTATAAAGGTTACAATATTGAGAGTGAGTATGAAGGAGCAAATAGTATTTCTCAGCTGATTATGGTTGTGTATATTCTGTACTAGTGAACATGATATGCATATTTCTTTCAAGAGGCTCTTATAAGTTCTTAAGCATTTTCAAGGGTGAGTCTGCATTTCTTGAGTGTGATGATAAATTCTAACAAAGAAACTTCAAGGTACGGTGATCTCCAAGGTTACGAGAGGATGCTACAAGGTTGCATGAAGATACTTGAATGCTACTAAATAAATAAATGAAGTATGAAAAGACACATTTTGAAGATGGATTATGAGGAGTCTACAAGTCATAGTGCTATTCCATAGGGTTGGAACTTCATGAGATCATAAAAGGTTGCGGGGCATAAGCGTTTAATTTTAAAACCCTCAACTAAGTCAAAATTCTCATGAATCAAAGGTTTGTGTCTCCAATCCTCAATGAAACAAGTCTAGTGTGTGAAGCCCTTCAAGTGTTGATGGAATTCAAGAATGTTCTTTGAGACCACCGAAGATTCAAAATGTGTTGCTATAAGAACATGATGTGTGTCTATAGGTCCAAATTGAAAAATATTTCTATCAAGTGACTATTGAAGAGAGAAATTGCATAGTACAAAGGTGTCTAAGAGGAAGAGTAAGCATTTTCTTGGAATAAGCCTAAAATTTCATGAAGCCACGGGATAAAGAAAGTGTGTTATCATGATCTGGGTATGTAATTAGTGAAAAATCTTATCTTAGAAGCTACGAGGATGTTATAAGGAGACTGAGATTCTTTGTAAATCAGTTATGAAAGAGGTAAGCTAAATGAGCGAGCTTAAAGGTCTCTTAAGCCTATAAACAATGGTGTCTATGAAGTACTAGGTCTAAGAAAGCGTGAAAAAGTAAGATGCATGTGTCTTAGATGTCGTGTTATAGGTATACATTCAAAAGGATGGTGATTCATGAGGATGAAAAAGTATAGAATCCTAAATCTACTAGATTCAATTATATTCAAGGGTTTGATCTTTGAAAACATATCTCCCTCTCCAAGAAGTTGTAATCGAGAAAAGATTGATCTTGGTATAGTCATGTTGTATCCGATAACTTTGTCTCAAGAATTGGAGTGGTGCAAGAATGAACAATGTTGAGTGCATCTAGGGTGTATTCATATATTGGAGCTAGCTGGAACGAATGGTCTCAGTATGTACTATTTGATGATCTAAATCCTACTAAGTCATCAAAAATTGTGTTTCAAAGAAACTCGTGTCAAATGTTATGATGATAGAGCTCAGTTTTCACTAATAAACCGAGAGGTGGATCTTCAAGCATGAAAGGGTTCTTAGGAGCTCTTTTTTTTTTTGTTACTTTGTTATTTAGGTATAGTGTATTGTGATATACGCAAGTATAAGTGGTTGAATGATTGTTTTGCAAGAGTTTTGATGACTAAGAATGGTTCCTGAGACCTTCTTGGAGAACTCAAGTAGGTTGCTCCAAGCGTGAGTTAATATTGAAGATATTTAGAGGTAATTCTATCCTCAATTGTCAAGTTTGAGCATGTTAAGATAATATTTCCATTAAGAGGTCTCTTGAAATATGGTTACATAATTGTTTTAAGGTTGAATTTGAATCATAAGGATCTGATATCATTCATGATGGTGTGTGAAACATTCTAAGAATTTATGTGACTTATCCGAGTTGAAAGATGTTGTTAAGGTTGTTATTAAGGCAGAGCACAAGTTGGAAGTATTTTTGTCTTAAAGATTTGAAATCTAAAGGAGAGACTAGAACTTGTAAGATGACTTTTCAAGCCCGGTCTATGAAGTATTATAGTATTGTTATAGGTTGTCTCTACATGAGACTCATGAACTAGAAGGAACACGAAGTAAGAATTTAAGTATGTTAGATAGTCAATAATGAAGAGAAGTAAAAATATTTGAGGCATTTGCAAGGCCCTAAGATGTTGAATATTTGTATAAATTCATGACAAGAGCTTGGGATAACAAAGAAAAAGTAGAAAAAATGTTCTAAAGGACTGAAAATTGGTTGGCTATTGGTCCGAGTTTTCCTTCAAGATAAGGGGAGAATAAACTTCTCCTATATTAAGTATGAAAGATGCTTACAAGAGTGTGTGGTAGTAGAGTTGATGTTTCAAGGATCATTTACTTGATGGATCAATTCATTCACTTTAGAAGGGTTATTGGCATGAAAAAGATTGTATACATTGAAATAATGGTTCGTAGACTGTGTTAAATGACTTAAGTTTCTCGCAAGGCATGAAAACAAGGTATGTGGTCTAAAATTTGCATTCTTTGTTATAGTACCATGACACGAGATCTAGGGGAGCCATAAGGAGGTTTCTTGATTGCTTGATTTGAATTTTTGACTTGAATAAGTTTGTCCTTTTTGTACTAAGAAAGTTGTTTAGAGACATTGGCCCAAAGTATGGATTTGAGTTTTGAAGAAACATTTTGTGATCTTGAGCATTGGTTTGACCTAGAGAGTGATGAAAAGTATGAATAAAGGCTAAATAGGAGGAGAATCGAATGAGGGGAACTATTTTGAGCTCATTACAGTCCATAAGATCAGTTTTTTGTTGTTGTTGAAGTCAAAAAAGGAGATATTTTAGTCCTGTGGGGGTTTTGGTCAAGTCAAATTTTTCCATCATTGTACATGTTTCCACCCTTGTGTTGTCATTTTTTTACAGGTGTTGTACTAGCATTTTAGTCCTTTTCATAGATGGAAAAGGGGAGAGAAGCTCATAAACATGTTTTTGGAGTCATGTATGTGTTTTTTTCTTGTTGGTTTCCATCAATGTTTTTGAATGATGGTTTCCATCAATGATAAAGGGTGAGATTATTGGCTATTTTGGTTATGTGTTTTCATTTATGTCAACCCCATTGATGGAAAATGGTGTCATGATGTAGTATGAGTCCCTATTTGATGATTATCCAGTGGTTAAACATGAAGGTTGATTGGTAGTGTCATGTTTTGGTGTGTTCTGTAGTGTCTTGCAGCATGGTCTAGTGAGTTGAGTCATGGTTTGAGTCTTCCCAAGATATTTGGAGTGTTTCATGAGGTCATACATGGTCCATATGATGTTTCTTGAGTATACATGGGTCTGCATTGAGTCATTATGGTCAAATCATGGTTGAGTCAGTTCATTTCAGGCATGTTTCTAGCCCTGGAACATCTAGAATGAGATAGTGGCATGAGATTTGGATTAGATATTTCTTGTTAAAGCATGGTTGTATCATGTTGATAGTGTACTTGAAGTATGCAATGATTTTAATATCATAATTCAAGGTTAGGTGCTTCTTTGAGGTCATTGGAAAGTAAACATTGAGAACAGCAATTAGCTTTGGTAAGTCGCAGTGGCTAGAGAGCTTCAAAAATATCTGAGTTATGTGGTGATTATGGACATGTAGAGGATTTTCTCAGTTTTCTTCATTCCAAGTTTTAATTCAGTATGCACAATATTTCTAAACTTATGCAAGTTTGGGAAAAATCAGTAAGTTGTACTATGATTTTCAAGCAAATGTTGACCTTTGGATGCTTGTTGTGAATTGTATACTTTGTATGGGTACCTGAGATCTTAGGAATATCTTCTTAGGTCATTTATGAATATTTCAAAAAAATAATGAGGTGGTTTGATCATCATGTTTTTATGAATGATCGTTAAGAAGCTAAGTTGGTTTCAAACCCTAGCCTAGGAGAATTTTGTAGAAATTTGAGTATATTCACCTAGTTTTTATTGCTAGCATAAAATTGATGCTTGGATGTTATATAGGACTCATCGGGATTTCTAGAAAGGTATGTTTGAGCATGTGGTAATATGTGGGCCCCACCTAAAAAGAGCATTTTCTGAAGAAGAAGGTTTTAGGAAAAGTTGGTCCAAAAGAGTAGCATAAAAAATTGATGGTGTATGATGATTGGGATTTTTTCTTGATGTCAATCGAGGCTTCAAGACATTTTCATGTAGTTTCATAATGTTTTGAGGTTCAAATAGATTGACTAGTCAAAGGGTAGTTTTGGGGTCTCAAATAGAAGGGTTAATGTTTTGGCCATAACTTGAGCTACATAGTGATTCAAGTTGTGTTGGAAAGTAGATTCAGAGATATTTCCAATGATATATGGATTTCCTCATGATGAGGTGATTTGATAGGGTTTCTAGGTCATTCTTTGAGTAAGAATATTTTTAGCAGTTCAAGACAACATTTGTTTTGGTGTAATTTTGATGATATTTGAAGCATTATACGGATTGGGTGATGCTTCCTATCACTTTTAATGTTTATAACAATTCATTTGGCATCCAATGAATTCATATGGATATCTTTAATGCATGTTTTGTATAAGAAACATCGTTCTTATGTGGGTGAATTTTGATATTGGTATCCTCCAAAGAACTTCCCGGCACTAAAACTTGTCGGATGAACCTTCATTTATATTTATTTAATTAAATACTCCTTAAGTGATTAATTTAATCAAACAAGGAGCAATTAATTAATTAAATATTAATTAATTATTTTAATGCGTTTTATAGCTCTGGCGGGAAGAGTTCTTGCCCGAAAATCACGAAACGAAGACCGAAACGATCACAAAAATAAGACGATTGCAAGGAGTCCAATGAACCACGCAAAGTAATACTTTTCAAAATTTTCTAATTTTTAATTATTCAATTGTTTTATAACAATTTTACGCAGACCAAAATTGGTCGATAATAAACTGCTCGATTGGGGACAAGGACTTCATGGACGTAGCAATGGACCCAGACCCAAATAGTCATGAATATGATCACAGAAAGATGGGGCACAAAAATGGGGCGACACAAGAGAGGAGACCGAAAAATAGGGAACAAACAAACCAAAATCCTAATTACCTATGTACATACGGGGAACAACCCGTTTTCAATTCTGGTAATATTTGAGATACTGCCCACTGTAGGGCAAAGGCAAATGAGTTCCATCAGGATATGCCAAGTAGTAGGTACTATCTCCACAAAAGTGTCTTATTTTGAACGGTCCCAGCCATAGTGAGTCAAACTTCCCATGCTTTCCCTTCGGCTCACGTCTTTTATCCCAGAGAAGAACTAAGTCATTGATTTGAAACTGTCTCTCTCTAGTTTTCCTGTCAAACAACTTCTTTACCTTGGATTGATGTTCCTTGATCCTGTTGGCCACTTGACTTCTTTGTTCCTCAAGCTTGGTTAGAAACATGACTCTTTTATCTAATGCATTGGTGAAGCATTCATCATCAACTTCCTGAGCTAATTTTAACGCTGGTAGCTCCAATGTGACGGGAATTTGAGCATCAGTTCCATACAGAAGTTGAAATGGAGACATCCCAATTGCCCTTTTGGGAGTTATGCGGTCAGCCCACAATGCATCGTATAACTTTTTGTGCCAAGTTCTTTGATTTTCTTCGACTAACTTGCCTGACAATGGTAATGAGGTTTTTTCTTTGGATTCACTTGACCGCTTTCCTGCGGGTAGTAATTTGATGAATGAGACAAAGATATCCCATATCCATAACAAAAACCTATCATCTCTGTAGAAGAAAAATTTGAGGCATTGTCAGCCACAATCTTGTGAGGAATTCCATAACGAACCAATATGTTTTCTTTGATGAAATCACAGATTTGCAGTAGATGTTTGTTTCACCGGTATAGCTTCTACCCATTTTGTAAAGTAATCAGTGGCAGTGAGCACGTGGGTATGACCAGCGCTGGAATTAGGGTTCAAGACCCCGATGAAATCTAAACCCCATTGTTGAAAGGGTTCTTCAATAACAACTGGCTTCAAAGGCAGTGCCGCCAACTTTGGTCTTCCGACAAATTGTTGACAGGCTTCACATTTGGTCACCCATTTCTGAGCATCAGAAAACATAGTGGGCCAGTAATAATGTGCTCTCAGAATTTTATGGGCTGTTACTGGGCCAGAAAAATGACCGCCGCAAGCATGATTGTGGAAGGCTTCCAGCAACCTAGGCTGTTGTTCTTTATCAACACATCTGAGGAACATGCCGTCAATTCCTTTCTTGAACAACGTGTTATCCCAAATGACGTATCTGGCAGCTCTTAGTTTGATTGCTCGTTTCTCTTTAGTCTAGCCGATTTTCGGACACTCACCGTATGTGAGGAAATAGGCAATATCAGAATACCATTCATCCGTGGTACTGACAAAAACTACCAATGGTAAATTTCCTTCAACTAGTTCTTCTTCAGAGTTATCTCGTGGTTCATTCTCTGCAATGAGTTGGCAGAGTCCTCTCCCTCAAACCAACTTGGTAGGCTTGATGTCCAGATCATATTCTTGTATCTTGGAGACCAATTACCTCTTTTAGATCCCGGTTCTTGTTGTGTCAACATTGATTTCACCGCGGTGTCTGGAACTAAGACTTTAGTGTGAGAATTCAACACGTAATACCTGAAGTGTTTCAGGGCTCTTACCACCACGTACGCATGTCTCTCAAGAGGAGTGTAATTAAGTTCATGTTTCTTGAATCCCGAACTCATGAATGCGATAGGAGATTCAATCCCCTCTTGATTGTGCTGAGTCAAAATGGCAGAGATTGTGTGTGGCGAAGCATAACAATAAATTATAAAATCCTTCTTAAAATCGGGACACACCAATGTAGGAGCTTTTGCAATAGCACCCTTGATTTGCTCAAACGCCTCTCTACCTTCCTTTGACCATTTGAAAGATTCTTTTCCTTTCATCATATCAGCGATTTCTTTAGTCAGCTCGGCGAAATCTGGCACGAACCTTCTCAAAAAGTTCACCTTTCCAAAGAAGGAGTGGACTCCAGGTTTACTTGTAGGCAAGGAAAGATTCTTTATAGCTTGAACGCGTTCAGGATCGATCTTAGTTCCTTCCTTAGAAACAATATGACCTAGGAGTTTACCTTCCGTAACTCCAAACACATGATTTTTTTGGATTCGAGAAATCTTATGAAGTTTACACCTTTACAAAAATTTTCTAAATCTCTTAAGTGATCTTCTCGCTTCTTTGAAACACTCGTCAATTCATCTAGGTATATCACAACGATCTTGTCCTTATAATTTGCAAACGCCATATCCATGGCCCTTTCAAACGTTGCACCAAAGATTGATCAAACCGAAGGGCATTCTTCTATATGCGAATGTACCCCAGGGGGTAGTGAATGCAGTTTTATGTTGATCTTCTCTAGCCACTTCAATCTGATTATAGCCAGAGAAACCATCTAGCATAGATAGCATTTCCGATCCAGTTACTACCTGCAGAATATGGTCCATGACTGGCAGTGGGTAGTTATCCTTCAAGGAAGCCTGATTAAGATTGCGGAAATCCACGCAAATCCTAATTTCTCCATTTTTCTTGCGAACCGGTACAATATTAGCTATCAAGTCGAATGTCGAATAGGAAAACTATTCGTGCATCTAGCATCTTTTGAACTTTATGAAATATTGTCCCTGCAATCTTGGGATTATATTGTCTTTGCTTTTTCCGAATGGAATCAAGGCTAGGCTTCAAGGGTATGGCATGCTCCATTTCCTCGGGTTGGAAAGACTTCAAGTCTTCGTAAGAATATGCCAAGACATCAGAGTATTTGGTAAGGAGATTTATGAATTTCCTGTGCTCCTCAAGTGAGCAACATTTACCAATATTGATCAAGCGAGGTTTATCCTTGGTGCCGATATTAATTTGCTCATAGTCAGCAGAATTTGCAGGTCCTGCCTGCTCTTTCTCTTTAATAAACCTGTCATGTTTGTCAAAAAGTTCTTCAAGTGAAACCAATCCTTTGGGAATTTTATTTCCTTTGAGTTGAATGATGCCATCACCAAGATCTTCGTTCTCAACTCCTTCCTGAATGGGTGAGGTAGTTGATTCGCGAAATGCCGAATCACTTCCTTTAAAGTACAACTGTTCAAAATTTTCTCTCTTTTCCAAGAAGGCAATAATTTTTTGATCATCATTAAATACTTGCCAATTTTCTGCATTGTCAGGAACACTTGGCCTAAAAACCATTTCAATGGTGTATTTGTCTTGATCAAATTCTGAATGAGGAATCATTAATGACGCTGAGACTACTAGAGAATCCACTTTGTCATTCTTTTCACGAGGGACAGATTTAATGGAAAAAGTGTCGAAAACTTCTATGGCATCCCAAACTTTATTTCTGTAGTGTCTCAGACGATCGTTCTTTACCTGGAACTGATTTCTTACTTGTTTCACGATCAATTCCGCATCTCCAAAGACTTCCAGATTTTTGATCCCTTTCTCTTCTGCAACTTGGAGGCCAAGGACTAATGCCTCGTACTCTGCAGTGTTATTAGTATTTGAAAATTCGAGTTTATAGGAAAAAGGAAAGATTTTACCATTTGGAGATATGAGCACCACTCGCACTGAGCCCGCTGAGCAACAACTTCCATCGAACTCAAGAGTCCAGATCTCATTGGAATTTTGGCAAGTGATCTCAGGGGTATGAACTTCTGTAGTCATCATATAATTACCCATACTTGAGCCTTGGAAAAGGATCTGTGCGCGAGGATCTTCAGTTTTAGTTACTGTGAACTTTGCCTGAGCTTCCGGCATAAGTTTCTTCATTTCTCCATTGATAGGAATCATGGCATGAGACCAGTCCATTTGAATCTCACCACCCAAATCCCTACAAAATTTCCTGCTCAACAACATTCCATACGAGGTGGGGATATCAGCAACTAAAATAGTTACCTTAACTCACTTTTGAGGGAATTGGGCTAAAACCATTTGGGCATCCTTAATCTGCCCGATCAGAGGAACTTGCTTGGTTTCCATAGAGTAACACGATCCGAATGTTCTCGTACAAGTCAAACCAAGAGCATGTGCTACTTTTTCCGGCATCACATTATCCGAGGCTCCAGAGTCTATAATGCAATTACTTAACTTGCATCCGTTGATAAGAAAAGACACAAAGAAAGGTTCGATCTTTTCATTTGAAGGTGTAGTGGCCGCCACAATATTTTGAGTTTTCCCATCTTTGGGAGTTTTTAGAATTCCTTTAGAGGAATGAACAGTAGAGTCGCCTTTGATAAACTGGACCAACTTCTCGAGCTGATCCTTGTTGGACTTCAAGTACTCTGCCTGTGACATGGAAATTTTTGTTTTATTGATATGATCAATGATATCAAATTTAGGCAAAGTAATTGCACTTGAAGTCTCAGATATGAGTTCTTTCGAACTTGATGATGGCACACTTTTGACCTTGGTCTCGGGCTTGGTTGATATGGATGTGGAAGAAGAAGTTTTCTTCGTAATTGGTTTACTAACTGATTGATCTAACAAAGGATCTCCTTTCTTTAAGATAGTCTTGACCTTTGAAACCTCAGTATCTCTGGACTCTTTAGGAGCCTCCTTTATCTTGGATCCTTTGAGAGTTTCCTTGGAAACCTCTCTATCTCCCGCCTTGGTGGTATCTTGGTCCTTTTTCTGAGAGCGTGTGAAGACAAGCGAAGGATTGACTATTCATATCTTCTATAATTTCTTCATATTCATCTTCTTCATCGGAATGGTACTCAAAGAAATGATTATTGCTTTCTTCCTCAGGATCTTCAACTGTAGGTTCAGATGTCTCAGAATCAGGCTCTTCCTCATCAACCTCGATGACTTCAATCTCATCATCACTTTCTTCAATGACATCACATTTGGAATTAGTTGCGGGAGTTGCTTCAATAGCAAGCCTCGTTGGAGCACCTGCAATCCTGGCTTTGTTGGGAACGTATCCTTTTCGCGGGATATCTTTGTAAGGATCAGGTTTACTACTTTGAGCAACTTGCTTCTTCAAAGCTAGCATATCATTAGCCAACTTAGTGAGTATAGTTTCTGAAACGTTGGGAGTTTCTTGACTCTTTCCTTTGAGGGAATTTTTCTTGAATTTTCCTACCATGATTAAGTCATCTTCGATTTCTATGGCCAAAGATTGAGCAAGTTCCAAAGTAGCCACCCTGGCCCTTCTTAGCTGATAGCACACTTCTGGTTGTTGTGCGTTAATAAAGAAACATTTTTGTCCATCAAGGTTGGGACGAATCCCGGTGGGAACTTTGTTTACCATCTTGTTGAATTTGGCCATGAAATTCCTCATGGGTTCTGTAGGCTCTTTCTTTGCTTGAGATAGTTGGGCAAGAAGAGCATGTTCATCTTCCGTTGTTTTGAATCGATTTTCAAACTTGGTTTTCATATCATCCCAACTTGTAATACATCCATTGGGTAGATGATGAAACCAATCTGCAGCAATATCATGCAATGTCTCGATGAAGAGACGAATAGCAACATCTTCGTATTCTACCGACAAAACAAAGCACATGTAGCGAAGAAGGTAGAAATATGATCCTCTGGTGACGTCTTCCCATCTCCGTCGAACTTGGGAAGAATCTTTCTTGATCCTCGTGGGAGTTCATGTCGAGCAGGTAAGGCCAATGGGCCTATGGCATTTCCCCATGGTACATTGGCTGCCATTGGAGAAAAGGTGGTATGCGAAGGTAAAACAATGTGAGCAAGGACAAGTGCTTGACTGGTAGTGATTCCTTCCTTGCTTGCTCTTTCAGGACTTGATGCAAGGCTTGCAGATCTACGAGGTGTGTTCTTCTTGGGAGGAGATAACTTGAAACCAAATTTTCCTTGAAAGTCAAAAGTAGGGTCAGATCTACCTTTAGCTTTTTCTCCTCGCGTAAACCTCTTTCCTTCCAGTTTGGAATATTTATGGTGAAGAGATCACTGGCGTGTTCCGACCAGCTCTAGCCTTTTCTCTTTGCTCTCTTTCTTGAGCTATTTGCGCCTGAATAACTCTAACAACTCTCGCGGCTTTCTCTTCTTCGTTATCTAGTACTGATGCGGCGAGATGAAAATGATGGTTACTCGTGCGCTTTTCCCAAATAGCTTGCCTCAAATCTGATGATATGTCTTCTTGAGTATCTGCAAAAACAAGATTTGGTTGCAAGATAGGTGGGTTACCTGTAATGGTCATACAACTTATTACCTGGGTGGAAGAGGACCGCGTCGGTGAACAACTATCAACACGTGCCCAAGAGGTCTTCTGGCCACGAGTGCGGGTGCTCTTCTTCTAAGGTCTTCGATGTAGATTTCTCTGTCAATGGCTCTATCAATAGCCACAAATTGCTGCAAGCTTTCACGGTTTTCCCAAGCTACTATTCGAAGGTTGGCAGCAATGTCTCCTTGGAAATCTTCATCGGGCACAAGGTTCGGTTGAAGAACTGGAGCTTGTGCAGAGGGGATAGTCATAAAGATTTAACCAAGCACTGGTTAACGATTTCTGAATCCCCAGTGAGTCACCAAAAACTGTTAGCATATGGATTTGCACGCATGCAAATGACATGCAACAGTGTGGGAACGAAGTCCCTCCTCAATGAAGGTGAGGCTGCCTTTATTGAAAACCAAAACTGTATTTACATCTGTACATTCAAAATTGTATGTGGGGGGTGTTTTGGAACATCAATGGAAGAAAAGTGAATGAAGGAGATAGAATGAAATGAAAGAAAGGAGTGGAATGGAATGGACTGAAAGAACATGCAAGAGTTAGGTAAAAACAGAGCCTAATATTGCATGAAGAGAAAAGATGAATAACCAACACAAATAAAACGGAGTTTGAGTTAGCCAAACAAGAACATGCAAAAGGGAACACACATGAGCAAGTAGATAGTCAGAGCTTGATCATTGTGAACTAGAACAACTGATTACTAATGTTGACAATAAGATCAAAGATAATATTTGCATGCAAGATTCAAACACCTAACATCTAATGAACATAAGAACACCAAATGTTACAAGAGACAATGAATGAGACACAAAGTTCTTATTCTATTAACTCCAAAATGTTTTTCACAAAGAACACAAAGTTTCTTCTTGAAACAAAGCTTGCACAAAAGTATCTTCTTCTCCTCTCTCAAAGTCACCTTACAAATGAGCCCCTCACTTCCTTTTATAACCCAAAAGTTGGTTACGAAGTAGTTAGGGTTTTAAATGCACATTAAATAGGGCACTTAAGTGACTTTGACTTTTTTCAACCAACCTTTAAAAAGTGACTAAAAATAGAAACCACTTAAGTTAAAAGGTCATTTAAGGAAAAATACATAAATAAAAGAAATGGGTACATGTGGACCCCACTTAAATGACTTGTATGCACACGTAGACATCCTAGTCAGCAATGTGCCACCTAGATCAAGACACCTAAGATCAGTGCCTTATCCATTGGGCCAAGAGTCCGCCTATCCCGATCGTACGGGAATGAACTCATTGACTGTGCTCTGCAATCCTCCAAATGACAAGAGTGTTGAGTTTGAAACTTGAGCAATTCATCCACCCCTCTATCTGAGCAATATCCTGGTGTGAGAAGATTTGTCTTCATTCGTATTCATATTCACAATTACGCACAATTCTCCACATACTCCAAATACCTTTCCATGGTGAATTATTCATTTGTCACGAGACCGTAGTCGTTACGCCACCTTGGTTTATCAGAATCCAGCTTCTGGTCTTTCGCCATTGAGAAGATCTCCAAGAGCCAAAATTGCAATTCACTACCTGGAGTTATGTCCTTTGTCTTTGTCACCATCCCAAAGTGTTGATCTCCCGAGTAGAATTCGTGAGACTTCAGAGTCTTGGAAATCCATCTCCTTTGCCCCATTGTGAACAAGTGGTGTTGAAAAATCATCGAAGTGATTTATGAATTCGTTGACACACACCTTAGCGTAGTATTTGGTCTTTTTTGGAGTGATGGATTCTAACATTTACGCAATCGCTTCCAAGTTTATCACTATTGGCTTGATGACCCTCTTTCAATTCTTCAGGGTATCATGTAGCCAGGTGGGAACCTCTCCAAGTACCTCATTGTACATGGTTCTCGTGTTCGTTGGGAATTGATCTTCATCACGCTGAAGGGGATCACCTTCGGGTGTTGCTGAAATTGGATCTTCTTGTTGTGAGAAAGATGTTGTCGCCATTTTCTCCATTTGTGATGATTCTTCAAATGTAGGCAGTGAAAGAACCGGATCATCAACTTTTGGTTGAGAAGTTGTGACTACTTCCACAAGTTGGGCTGGTATATTTTGAGGTACTTCATCAACGAGTTCCACCTCTAGAAATTGTGTGATATAGATTACAGGTGCTTGCGCATGAACCAATGCTTTGAATTATAGTGTTGTGTTGTTGATTAGGCCTGAAGAATTAGGGCAATCATGCAAAGACGAATGATGACTGGAATGAGAAATTCTCGAGATGTGCTCCTTCTTCACTTAGGTGTTTAGACGACTCAACTCACGAATGAGCCCTCAATCGTATCGCTCCTAGCTTGATTATGAGCTCATGCATTTTCAACTTGAATTCGGACTCCCATGGCGATCCATGCCCTTCGTGTCATCTTACCTTCTTTACAGAACCGAACTCCCTGAGTTCTTCTCTGGCTCAACTCACTTGAATACCGAGCTTAACCCAACATTTTTGAAAAGAATGGTTTTACCACAATGCTCACGGTTCTTCCTTATTATATAACACTTGTAGTAAGAATGTTTTGGCTTTGCCATAATAAGCACAATTGTACCTCCCAAACGATGAGAAAATGCCATTACCAATAAAGACCTAATGCTGCCATGATGATGACCCAGGTTCAAGCCCTCAGCATGTCGATAGACACCCTTAAGACTGATTCTTGGCCAAAGAGCTCCTCGGTATTTTGGCAGTGGATTCTGCAATCCCGGCTCCAATCAACAAGTTTCTCTGAACCTGGTAAAAGAATACTTTTTTTTTATGTCTGATTGGATGTACATAATGGAAGGGTATAAATATTGCCTATTGCCCTTAGAGTTTCTCAAAGAGACCATTTACAAGTAACAAGGATGTAGTACATGAAACGGCCAACCAGGTATTTTCAGAGTTGGCCTTCACATTCAATTCATTTCTAGGGAAAAAAATAAATAAAATGCTGAACAATATGAATCGTTTCATTCTGCACCGTAATAACCTTCATCTCCTGATTCAGGGAAATTTTATGAAGCCTTGAATAGCGTGACTCCAATCCATCGTACACGGCAGTGAATATTTGTTTCTCCGCAGGTATGGAGTTAGTAGATTCTAAAGGGGAAATCACCTGACAGCTTTGCAGCTGCCATGGATCTGAATTCAGAATAAGGATAAGCCTACAGCTGCATTATGTTTGCTATTCGTGACCTTCATTTGTTGCAGCCTTTAGCAATTAAGCTGTAAGCTTTATCAGGGCCCCAGATCCATCCATATGCAATATTACGCATTCTTTCTGAAGGCCGATGAAAATGCAGAATATAACAAGTCGCAAAAACAATTCATTTTTTCAAACATACTTGCCCATGGTTCGGTCGGGTCGCTTCTTTTTATTTATTTATTTATTTTTAAAAGCTACAGGCAATGCAAATAGTATTGATAGTATGGGCGCAGGATCAATCGATGATGTTCTCCAGAGTATGGGTCGCAGACTTTCAGATATGCTTCTGTTCTTCGCATTCGC
The DNA here is from genome assembly GCA_018340775.1 of Taxus wallichiana var. yunnanensis. Taxonomy (NCBI): domain Eukaryota; kingdom Viridiplantae; phylum Streptophyta; class Pinopsida; order Cupressales; family Taxaceae; genus Taxus; species Taxus wallichiana. The sequence goes on along the minus strand of CM031242.1, from coordinate 551,602,438 downwards.
GCGCTTCGTTTGCATTATTGTAGGATTGCCTGTAGCTTTCAGGAGCAAGTTTCTTAAGCAGTGCACCGTAATAGTGCTGATATTGAACAAGATGAATAACATTCAACATTCCCAGACTGTGTGTGTCCTGTCCCTGGCGCGTGGAAAGCTTCTTGAATGGGCGCGTGAAGTTTCTCCTTGGACCTGCGTGGGAGATTATGCTGCTCTTTGTTGAGGGAACAGCGGCAGACGTCACAAATGGCTTCATTATCAAACAAAAAAACAACATCGGTGTGTTCTAACAGTGAGTGAGTTGAGAGCACACTATTGTAGGGCTCCACCACAGATGTGGAGACTTGTGGAGAAGGGTAAACGGTGAAACCCCGCTTGAATTTCTTCCCATAATCCACAGAAAGCCTCTCCAGGAGAAGAGATCCGAGGCCTGAACCAGTACCACCTCCTACAGCGTGAAACACTAGAAACCCCTGGAGACCAGTGCAGTTGTCCTTCAGCTTCCGAATTCGACCCAGGCAGAGATCCAAGAACACGGCACGGGAAACATGCTTTCTGGCGCCGGTCTCACTAAAAAAAAAAAAATGTATTGAATGCATCATCGCCGCCACCGACAGTCTTATCGCTTGGAATCTATCCATCAGGCATTTGTTATGTATATACACAGATATCAGTGGAAGCACCTAAACACACAGCGACCCTCAGGCTTTGTGAAGACGTATGCAAAGACGTCCACACGAGAGCAGGAGGCGAAAAGCAAAACAGATCTGAGAAAAAGAACAAAAAACGTAGGAGAGCAGTGGTCTCCTCTTGCTGGGGCGGCTCCTCCAAATGTGTGGAAACTTCTAAAGAAAAGAAATTTATTTGGACTATTTTTACTTTCTGTCTTTTCCTTCAACCAAGGCGTGGATTTGTTGTTTTTTTTTTCTTCTTATGCAATGCGTGGAGCTGTTGGAAACAAAACCAAAGCATAATGCTAACAAAATATTATGTCTTCTGAAGAAAAAGAAGCTTCTGACTTTTTCCACCGGGTTTGATGGAGGAAGTTACGAGGATTAATTCAACTTCCTCTCATCCCGGGTAGTGGCTTAAGTGCCAGGGGAAATGGGAAAAGTAACGGGCAATTGCCAACGGGAATGGCAAAATGGGTTGGCAATCCCCGTCCAATTTCCCCATGTGGGAAATTGGGGAATTTTATGCCGTTTGCCAATCCATGATTTGGCAATTGGCAGAGGAAAACCCACGTGCGGGAAATTTGAAGGAAATTGCCAGGAAAGTGGAAATCCGGGTTGGGATGCCAACCCGGCAGTTGGAAACAAAAGCTAACTTCCCCGGCACTAAAACTTGTCGGATGAACCTTCATTTATATTTATTTAATTAAATACTCCTTAAGTGATTAATTTAATCAAACAAGGAGCAATTAATTAATTAAATATTAATTAATTATTTTAATGCGTTTTATAGCCTGGCGGGAAGAGTTCTTGCCCGAAAATCACGAAACGAAGACCGAAACGATCACAAAAATAAGACGATCGCAAGGAGTCCAATGAACCACGCAAAGTAATACTTTTCAAAATTTTCTAATTTTTAATTATTCTTAGGAGTGGAGTGTCGATGGTTATATTATTACCCATGAATTGAATAAATTTAGGATATGTGATATAATGCCAAATTCTAATTATCAAATGGGTCCACATGGAGCCCATTTGATAATTAATTAATTAAGGGTGAGTAAATAAATGGAATTTACTCAAATTTAAGAAAAATAAAAGTGAGGGGGAAATTTGCATGAAGGAGAATAAATGTTGGATGAAGGAGAAGAGTTACACCAAAAATTGGTGTCTACATTTTCCTTTTTGTGGAGTGGTTTGCGATAGCAAGCCACTGAGACAAAACAAAAAAGGGTTGGATGAAATATGTGTCCGTAAAAGGGATGGGGATGAATAAAAACATGACCAAAGGCAAGATGTGCCAAGTGAAAAAGGATCGCAATAGCAATGAAAAATATGGCGATGACTCCAATATCACATCAAGAAGAGGAAATTACGGTCTCAACGAGAGACAGTGACAAATTCTACGGACCGTTGAGTAGGTGAAGATCACTACAAAGTATGGATGTAAACCGCGATGACCAATGGGTCATAGGAAAACATCAAAATATGTGCAACTGAATGCGAAAGGTATGCAAAATCCTTCATACGTGAGGAATCGAGTGAAAAATCATGCATCCGCAAAAGGGACGAGGATGAAAATAATGATATCCCCTAGCACAAGGCACAAGAAGGAAAAAAGTGAGTTATATGCGTTGACAAGTACAAGGATGAAAAGGTGCCCCAACATAGGACACAAAAATGACATAATGGGAGATGGATGTTGAAATAAAATATCCCAGGGGGAATGAGTATGGCCACGAATGTGGATATGAAGAATGATGGATAAAATCCTAAGAGGGTGTTAAATAGGATGTTAATACATGTTTCTTAGGAAAGATGCATAAGCGATGGAAAAGTAGGTGAAAAAGAAAAGAAGTCCCACTTCTTGGTAAGTAAGGACGAGAAGTCAAGATACGTTTTTCAAAACAAACCAAAAGTAGAGAAAAATTCATGGAAGAGAACAAGATCAAATAGGTGATGGTCATTCCGGTATCCTCTAATACAAAAATGTCAAGGAAGATGGAAAATATTCTTAGAAATGGATATGATGATGCCCCGTGAGAGGACTAACGAAGATAAAATATGTGATAGGTTCTCAAAAAGAGAAGAGGTCATTATCGAGAGAGAAGAATGAGAATGTTAATGAAATGGATTAATGGTGGTACATAAATGGAGAAAGATTAGAATTGATTGTGAATGCTAGGTGTGAGGGATGTGGTGAAATATGTAATGAGAAAGAGAAAAGGGAATGGAAAAGATGAGTGGTTGATTATGAGAAGAGCAAGAAAGGTTAAAGGTGAAGGCGATAAGGGTATGGAATAGAGGGACAAAGACGGAGGAGGAGAAAAGAATGAATGAAAGGGGAGGAAGAAGATAACAAAGAAGGATTATAGAGGAAGGGGGAAATGATGAAGGACAAGCAAGGATAAGACAAGAAAATGATAGAGCAGAGGGTGAAATTATGAAAAAGGAGAGAGTTATTTAAAATGAAAGGCGTGAAGGAGGGTAAAGCATATAAAGGTAGAGAGGTAATGAAAATGAAAGAGATGATAGAGCAAAGAAAATTAAAGGAACCAAATCATAGTGAGGAAATCCAAGGCAAAGAATATGGATCTTGACATCATGGAAATGCATGTGGATGGTGGGATGATAAAAAAGATGAGACAACGCTGAAGATTCAAGTTATCGATGGGGAATTAAGAAGGAAGTGTGAGGTAAATCGAGAAGAAGATGATATAGAGGAAGTAAAATAAGATGAGGATCAGAAAGGAGGAGAGGACAATGAGAAAATTATGTAAAGCAGAAGGGAACCAAGAACATAGATATTCGATAAAGAGTGAGAAGCATAAGGAATGTAAAGAAAAGCTGGAGGGGAGGAATGACAAGATTGGAAAATATTGGAGAAGAGATGAGGATAATTTTATGACAAGAAAATAAAGAGAGGGGTGTATGATGAAGACAATGAATAAATTGGCAAGGAAGAATGGAAGATGGAGAGGTGGCAAAGAAAAGAGAGAAAGGGATAGAGAGGGAATTCGGTGAATGGATGTTAGGAGAAATCCACCAATAATGATTAGTAGGGAAGTATGGGACAAAAGGTGAGAAGAGGGGGAAATTAAATGAGGAATGGAAGGGGGAACACCAATGAAGGGACGTTAGGAGAAGTCCCCTGATAATGATCAGAGGACATAGAGGAAGGAAGGAATGAAGATAGAATGGAGGAGGTCAAAGAGAAGGATCTAGGCTGTGCAAAATGGGGATGAGTGATTTTTAGGAGAATTCCACTGATAATTATTAGCGCATGAAATAGAATATGATGATGAAAGAATGTTAGGGTGTGATTAATAACAATGAAGAGTAAACATGGAGGTAGATATGTGGGAGAATTCTAGAAGATGGAGTTCAAATAGTAAAGAAAGGAGGGATAGCAATGTGTGAAAAGTGAAGGTGATGAGAGGACCGTGGATGAGGATGAATGAGAGAAAGATGAAGAAATAATACACGAAATGAATGGGGAAGCAACGGTTAAGTAAGATTACCAAGAAAGGGATGATGGAGATGAACAGGGGGCAAGTAGGAAGTGGTTTTTGCAAGAATGGAAGAGGAGGTGAGAGAATGTGATGATGGGGAATGATGAGAAAATGTAGATGGTGAGAATGTGGGGTGGTGGGTGAGTATAGGAAACACCACTTCATCCTTTTCTTCGCACCTCTCCATCTTCCATTCTTCTTAAAATACCAAAATAAGTGGACAAGTTAAGACTCGAAGAGTTTATACCAAAATAGAACAAGAAATGAAAGGAGGTGATATCAAGGTGATAACAATGAAACAAGGGAGTGTGACATGAGTTGATAGAGGAACATATGTAGTGTAGATGGAGATTGTAAGGGAAATCCTTATGATTGGGATGCCCACGTGGTGGGAGTGATGATGTAAGAGTGTCATGTGAAAAAAAGAGTGGAAATATGTTTTTATGGTGATTGTCATCACATTGAAAGAGGAAATGGTGGAGAATATTCTACAGCCAGAGGATCCAAGGAAGAATATATACCTTAACTAAGATTCTTTGGCAATATGGATGGTTAAGTAAGATTGTAAACCAAAATAGAACAAGTGAAAGGGAAACTCAAGAGGAAAGGAAAGTAGGATATGGTTATAGAAAGGGGACAAAAAGGTGAGAAGGATGATGTGGAGACAAAAGGTGATGAATGGAAATGGGGAGTGAAGAGCAAGGGAATCAAAGACATTTTAAACATGTTGGGGATAAGAAGTTGTATGATAAAGAACTTTCCTTGAGAAGGATCCTCAAGAAGGATTCACAAACTGCAACAACGATCAAGTAGAATTTCTGAACTAAAAAGTGTATTTGGTGAGTGCAATCATGGATATTATGAATAGATAGAATTCATAGTGTGAAATTAGATGTAATTTTGATGAAATATGACCTTGATGAGATGAATGAAACATAGTTATACGAAGGGCATATAGGGAAACCATGCTTCGAACTAGATTGGAGATAAACAAGAAAGGTTACCACTCAAGGCATTGCACTTGTAGCCAATAATAGGTGTTAACACATAACCAATGATAGTTAGTTGTACCAAAATATCGTGAGGGAAATATTGATGAAAGATGATCACAATCCTAATGTTGACATGACAAAGGGATTAGAGATGTAACTTGTACAGAGAAGAGGGATCTCCATAGATGGTTTTTCCTAGAACTATGCCCCAGCTCTGGGAAAGGGGAAGAACAATAATAAAAGAAAATTGATCTATGCAGGAAGATTTCTAAGAATGTTGATAAAAGGAAGGTTGATCAATGTGGGAAACCTTCCAAATGCCATAACAAAAGAGTAGCCATCCTTCAAGGGTATGGTCTACTTTTACATAATATGGATGGAAAGAATAATATATATGATAGTCGTCCTTCGAGGGATCGATCTATTTCTTTTGATTTTGTTTTGTATGCTTTACTTTTCTCTTTCTCTTATTTTTTTCGGGAACAAAAGCTGTCCTTTGAGGGATCACCTATTTTTATAACTTTGATTTTGCCTTTTTGCATACATGAATTTTAGCTTCACATGGGGAGAGATGGAATATCTAATTAGACCACTTAGGATGGGATAATGAATGTACAAGAGACACCCCTGGACCTTTTGCATGACTGCAATAGGAGAATGAGAGGGTGATGGATATAATGGTTATGGGGTCATATCAAAGCAGTGGAGGTAGACCACATCATTCATATCATTACAATGACAAATGGAAGGGGCTAAGGATGGAGGAATGATCTAAGGATATAACTAAGTGCTCATTGGTAGATATGCTAATAATAGATTGGTACAAGTGTAATGCATTAAGAGGTTATGTCTTTGGTTTACCACCAAGAGAGGGAAGACATTAAGTTGTGATAGGATGAGATGATAGTTTGCAAAGGATTAGATGTGATAGATAAGTGAGAAATAAAATTATGTCCTTAAGGAAGCAAAAATATGACCACGACGATGGTGGATTTGGATGAAAATAAATGATGCCCGAGAGAGACACAAATATGACAAGAAAAAATGGCCACAAATGTGGACTTGATGAAATAGATGGTGCCCCAAAAGAGACACAAATATGGCCACAATGGTGGACTTTGGTAAGAAAAATAACAATAATGGTCCCTCATAGAAGGAAAAAATGGCCACAATGGTGGACTTAGAATGAGATGAGGATTTGGACATAATTAGTTTAGATTGGATGAATTTGAAGGAGGTAAACAAAACAATGTCAAGGGTGAAGTCCCCTAGTGTCAAGGGAGTTGTACGATGATATACTCATGGCTTAGGAAAGTGAACGCTTCTCCTAAATAAATTAAATGTGGAGGAATTAAAGGATGTTGAAAGAGTTTAGATGAGATTCGTTTTTTTAGATTTGGATGGGATAAACGGTTGGAGACCACAAGTTTTCTTGGCAAGATAAGTGGTATTGATGAACAATGGAGAACCTCCTTAGAGGAATGTCACGTGGGCATGGGAGGGATGTTAAGGGATGATGTGGATGAAGGAATCATGGGAAACCTGACGGATGGGATACAAATTGGATTAAATGTAGATGGAGAAGGATATTTTCCCTGAATGAGGAAATCATCTTTCTCAATAAGGTTGTGGATGATTGTCTGAAATACCTTACAATGTTCAATGTCATGCCTGGGGTACGATGATAAGTGCAACTGCAATTAAGATTGAACCATGATGGCTTAGGATTATAGGGATTAAAGGCTTTAATGGGAGGAAGTGTGACGATAGATATTCGAACTAAATGTTAAAAAATTATCTGCGTAGGACCCAATCGAAGTGTTATGAGGAAGATAACTCTTTAATGTTGTGGCTTAAACTTAGGTATTGATATAATTGATGGGTGAATTAGATAAATCAAATTTGGTCGAGGACTAGATTTTTGGATTGGGATTTAGGTGAGGATGTACATTGGATGGGTGAATTTGTGTTTTGAAAGACAAATCAAATTTGGTTGAAGGATTGTATTGTTTGGATGTGGATTGACTCTTGCGAGATGTTGTAAATGGAAGGACTGATCCTAAAATAGATGTGGTGGCATTGGATAGTTGAAAAGAGGAAAATTCTAAATGTTTTCAAGGATTTGTATGGGACCTGTGGAGGATGTTTTCCATGAGTTTTAGACTTTAATAGAGAATATTTACTCTAGCAGGGATGATAATAATCTCAACCGAAGGATCTGACAGTGGTGGTGTGGTTATTAATGGATAAAATGTCCTAAAACAAGATAAGATATTAATGGAGAAATAGGTGTTTGTATGATTTGATTAATGAGATCTATGTGAGATGTGGATTGTTTAGGTTTTGGCATGGAAAGAGTTTATTTTGTAGAGGAGAATGTAAACCATCTTTATTTGATTTAGGTGGATGTGTTGGTTCAATAGATGTTTCAAAGGGTATCTTTGATAGGTCAGTAGATCGAGAAGATTTGTTTGTTGTGATAGACAAATTAGGTAAAGAGTATTAGGTGGACCTAGGTGATGTGGCCATACGGCAAGGATATAGGTAAAGATGTCAAGGTAGATATAGGTGGATTTTTGATATGATGAATATAGGGGGGTAGTTGGGATAGATAGGGATGTAGGCATATTTGGGGTATTTGGAGATGTGGTTGATGTTATAACTAATGGGGTAGACATTAGAGGTAATGCAACAAATGTAAGAGTATTATTGAGTGTAAAGTAGGTGGGACTAGTTTCTTTATAAATTATTTGAGAGGTAAGAATGATATGTTTTCTAATGGATTTGATGTCGGAGGTGGGGTTGTAAACATACATGTGGTAGAAATGAGTTTAGTGGGATGGTCAGGAGTAATGTAGGTGTATTAATAGGTGTGTTTGAGGCAGATGTGGGTGAACAAATAGTGTAGAGGATGTAGGGATATGTGGATATCAGTGGGGCTGAAATAGGTGCTAAGGATGAATCGAATGTGGTAGATTAGGGCATGATTGAAGTGGCTAAATTAGATGTTATAGTCAAATTTGATGTAGATATGGCAAGGGTAGAAGAAGATATAGGTTCAGGACAAGTAGCAAAAGTTGACATAGGTGTGATAGTTGTGGATGCGACAGGTTCCACATAAGGAGTGGGCATAATGTCTAAGGTAGGAACATGTGGAGTCATGATAAGATGAGATCTTGATTGATGGTGTTAATCATATAAGTATTTGATAGTTGAGATGTAAAGGATGTAGCTTGATTCATTGGTGGTTGATGAGGTAAAGTTTGAGTAGTGGAGCTATCGATTTGGATATCCCCTTGATTTATGAGTTGTTGGACACAATATTTGAAGGAACAACATTTCTCAATGTCATGACCTTTGACTCGATGATATTTACAATAGTGGGCTTCATGATACCAAGCAGGATTGGCTTATGAATTGTCCATCGTGGTCATATGGGTGGAAGTTGGATGGAGTTTACGGCCACCAACTTATCAAATACAGAACTGTATGATTCTCCCAAGGGGGTATAGTTGATTTTTAGTTGAGGGACTCATTTTTGAGGCCATGTGTAGATATAGATGCGGATGAGGGTTTAATGACCACAATGTTGGCCGCACCCTTAAATTTTTTGTTATGTGTGAATGGTTTAGTAGATTCAATTTTAGGTTTAATTGAACTTAGTTTAAGATGACCCTGCTCAATGGCATGGGTTTCAAGTTTGTGAGCCATTGTGAAAGCTTCTTCAAAGGTTTGGAATGATTGGATTTGAAAATTAGATGATATATGTTTTACACATGAACATGAGAAGAGTTTGATGAGTTCGGTTTTATGGAAGAGTGAAGGACAATTGGTTTATAACACTACGCCACCATGCGACAAAGTCAGATATGGGATCATCTTCAAATAGTGGTGAATGTTGTATAGGTCAGCTAGAGTGGTTTTGTGTGTGACATCGATAGAAAAGTGTTCTAAGAAAACTATGTAAGTTGGGTGAAAGAGAATATAGAATATTACGGAATATGGTAGTCACAATCCAACGCAGACTGTGATAAAGACATGGGGAAAGTGTGAAGCAGTAGATCATAATCATGCACAATAAGACAACATGTGTGTTTAAATGCGTGGTGATGTTGTTGGGGATCTTCCTTGTTGTTTAACTTCATAAAGTTGAGAAGTTTCCAATGAGGAGGGTAGGGTTTGATTGGAACCAATGGATGAATTGGTTTGTTACATATTTTTTCATAAGATAATGTATCATTGGGTGTTAAGCTAGCAGCCTCTAAACTAGCCAACTGATTTCTTAAGGCATGAATCGATCATCATGTTTCGATGTGATTTTTTAGGTTAATATGATGGATTGTTTGTGTGATTTGAAAACTATTTTGACGATAAAGTGAATGATACGTTTTTTGGATGTGTGGGTGTTTTGGGAGCTGTTTGGTAAGGATTAACATGTGTCATGGGTTTAGATTGTTGCATAGGCTGACTTTGAACAATAAGGACATGATGTGTTCTCATGAAATTGGGTTCACAATTGTTATGGTAAATGATAAGTGGGGATATGGATGTTAAGAGGTTGAGACAACTTGGAGCATACAATGGGTAGGAATGTAAGTGTGAAGAGGTTGAGATGACATTTGACATGCATATTAGTAGTGGATGAAATACAATCGACAAAAAGGGGTGTGGGTGGAATGTGATCCACTAATTGAGGAGATTGAGAGGATTGAGAGATTGTGGGGGACTTTCGAAATATGAAATCATATATGGGGTTATGAGGAGGCCCTTGAGTGTCTCTAGAGGAGTGGGGGATAGTGGTGCGGTTGGTTTAGGAAGATAGGCTTGGTGAGGGTTATGAGGATTAGTTATAAGATAGTCTTGGATGACATGGTTCTCATGAAGCAAGGCCATAAAGACAGGGGTTCAGAATCAAGGCATGGTTTTGAGTTTATAATCTTGTTGGGAAATATCATTATGAGAATTAATTTTATTGGGTGGAGGACATTGTTATTTTGTTTCAATTTGAGAGAGAGTGACAATAGGTGTGAAATAGAGAAACATTTGTTTATGTAATTTGTTGACAAACAAATCAAGCAACATATTTTTATCATCATGATTAATTATGAGATGTGAAAAGAAAAGTAAAATGGATAATGAAGGTGCCTAAAGAACGGAAGTCTAAGGCTGGTTTTAGGTAGTTTTGGCTTGGGAAATGTCTGAAACGGTTTCTGATGAGTGTTTAAATCCCAATTATAAGTGAACCAAGTGAAAGGAATGTTTTGATGTGTTGATTTTTTTCATGAAGTTTTAGGCAGTGTGTGGTAAAATGTGTGATGCAGAGAGTTAAAATCCTATTTAAGCTATGTGATCAAGCAGAAAGTAAAAGAAAGGTTCTGTTTTTTTAAACCAAAATGAAACATGATGTTCAAGCAGCATAATCACCTTTAAAAGGGAAATTACAATGCAGAAAAGAGAAAATAGAGAAAAAATGAGTAAAACCTAGAGAACATTTTCCGGTTATTTGATTGCACATGATAGTGACGTAGTTTGAAAAGTGCCACTCAAAGGCTGGTCTTGAACTCGATGGGTACCCTAAAATTGCATCGCATAATTGTGGAAGGGGTCGGTGAAAAGGATTTTCCAGTGTGTTTATGTTTCAATGGTTATCTTTGACAACGTAATGTTGTTTGCAAGTTTGTGGGGTGTACATTGTGGATTTCGTAGATTGCACCTACAAAAGAGAATAAATGTAATTAGTTGATATGGTTAAGAAAAAAATTATGATATAAATGTCGTAAATATTTTGTGTACAAAAAGTACTTTCATAAAAATAAAATCAATTAATCTAATGGATTAATAAAAGTTGAAATTCAACGTTTTCATTCAATTAGGGTAAAGAAAACTTATTGACTATAAAATAAACTATGAAATAAACAATTAAATAAGCGATGAAATAGATTGTGAAATAAAATTATGAGAATATGTGACACAAATTATTAATAACGAGGTGATATGAGATAACCTATAAACGACAAGACATTAACGTGTGCATTTTGTGTTTGTTTCATTTCTTTACGTGAACTATAAATAAGAATAAACATATAAAATGAATGAATGTGGATTTTAAGAGGTAACGACGAAAAGTGGGTGGGGAGAGTGGATTTTTATATTAATAATGAAGACTTTGGGAGGATGAAAGCAATTTGATTTGAAATTTGAAATGGAGATGAGAGAAAATAAAGTGGACCTAAGTTGTGGACTTAGTTGAATAAAGGAGGGCGTATAGGTCGGTGACCAAAAAGTGAATGTGAAAGTCAACAATATGCCAAATCCGAGGTGACAAGTTGACGACGGACATGGATTTTCACATGGACGATGACATAATAAGAATCACAGAGCATATAAATGAGTAATATATGATTGGCTATGTTGGTGCTGCAATAATTGTTGGTAAAGAATTGTAGGTCGACATTATAGAGAGACTTTTACAAGGTCCTCACCCACAAAGTCAGTACTTGAATAAATGGAGTAGGAAACTATTGAAGCATCATGATAATCTTAATAATCTCTTGATAAAGAATACTTGAAAACAATATTTTCATAGAAGCTTTGCACAGAAACAAGACAATGCTTGTATATTTTATTAATATCAAAATCAAGCATTACAAACAAATGAGAGAGCTGCAATATTTATAGATATTGGACAACTTCTATCTCATCCACAATATATGGAAGCAAATCAACTAATCTAAGAAAATATGTAGAAATAGCATATTGCCCTAACTTCCCCTATTTCCCTCATGGAAATCATCCGGGAACAAAATATACAAGATAGAACATGATTCCACAAACATAGGGATGAGAACAATATCACTTAGTTAACTAACAACTAAGGACAACTAATACCTATTAATATAAGTTTAAAGTATTTAAATTAAATACTTTAACTTATTACATTTATTCAAATATAAACTAATGATGAATTAAGCTAAGTTTTATTCCTAACATTCCCCCCTTAATTCAGCATGGTCTCAAGTGAACAGAGAGAGAAATTCTCTAAAACCCTCAAATTTACCTCGAGCAAGTGACTTTGTGAAGACATCCTGAGGTTGTCATATCTGTTGGGTAATATTAGAGCTGGATGTTGTTATTCGAACATGTTCACGAATGAAATATACCTGCACCTCAATGTGTTTGGTGCGCTCATGAAAAACTAGATTCCAAACAAGTTTTATTACTCCTTCATTATCAACATGTAGGATAGTTGGATCTTTCTGTGGTATTCCCAATCCTTCAAGTATACGTCGGAGCCATATCGCGTATAGCTCCACCTACTGAATGATATTTTGATTCTGTGGAGGATCTTGAAACACAAGTCTGCTTCTTACTCCCCATGATATCGGTCTAGATCCCAAAAAGAATACAAATCAAGTGGATTTCCTATCATCTATGTTTCTGCATGATCTGAATTTGAATATCCTGTCAAGAAGAAGTTATTATTCTTCTTGTATTCTAGGCCATAGTCCATAGTTCCTCTAATGTACCTTAGTATCCGCTTTGCTGCTTTCCAGTGAGAAACCCTTGGTTCTTGCATGAACCGTGAAAGATAGATGACTGCATAGCTGATATCCGGCCTAGTGTAAGTCAAGTAGATGAGACTCCCGATCAATTACCGATAGAGAGTTACATTTACTTGTGGTGATGGATCTGTTCAGAGACAGTTGAATTCTTGTCTCCATAGGTGTGGAAAATGGCTTACAATCCATCATATTGAATTTCTCAAGTGTTGTCTTAGCATATTTCAATTGTGACACAAAGATATGATTTTATTTTTTCCAAACTTCAAGTCAAGACAATAATGATGAAGGTTCGAGATTGTTCATGTCGAATTATCATGTTAGATCTTTCTTTGTTGACTTAATCATCCTCGCTGATCCTCCAGTGATGACTAGATCATCGACATATACTACAACGATCACTATCTCCCCCTTGCTTTTTTGAGATAGAGATTAGGATCGTATGGACTCCTGTTGAATCCATGTTGAATGAGATGCTCATCAATTTTTATGTACCATGCCCTGGGAGATTGCTTTAGACCATATAGTGATTTTATGAGTTTACATACCTTTTCCTCTTTACCTGGTATGAAAAACCTTCTGGTTGAGTCATGTAAACTTCTTCCTATAAATCACCATTAAGAAAGGCACTTTTCACATCCATTTGGTGTATTTTCCAACCAAATTGTGCAGCTAGAGCAAATATTAACCTGAAAGTTTTTATCTTAGTTGTGGGAGAAAAAGTATCCTCATAATCAATGCCTTCTTTTGAGCATATCCCTTAGCAACTAGTCTAGCCTTATGTTTATCAATTTTTCCATCTGCTTTGTACTTCATTTTGAAGATCCATCTGCATCCAATTGATCTTTTTCCCTGGTGGAAGATCTGTAATTTTCCATGTATTATTTTTCATAATTAACTTATATTCTACATCCATAGCATCTTTCCAAGGTTTAGACTGTAGGGCTTCTGAAACTATGGATGGCTCAATAGTTTCAACAACTTTACCCATTAAGGCCAAATTTACCTCATTTTGAGCCATACTGTGAGTGCTCGTTCCTAGTGGTAGATGTGTCAGGGACACTATCCAATTTTGCATCTCTAATCATACTTGTATACCATTTAGGCATACTTTTTTTGGTTCCTATGGGAGGTTGAATTTCACCATCTTCCCCATCATCACTGTCATTATCAAAGTGATTACCATCCTCTATTTTTACTATAGGAATGACATTTTCATCATGTGAGTGAATGGAAGGAGCATCTTCCTCTTTCTTCTCAAAGAACTCAACATCCCTACTAGTGTAGACCTTTCTTGTTTTTGGATCCATCAATCTATAACCAAGTGCTACATCACTATATCCTAAGAAGATAAGTTTTTTTGATTTCATATCAAGTTTGGTTCTTTGCTTCTTAGGTATGTGCATGCTAGCTTTACACCCAAAAACTCTAAGGTGAGAAATAGATGGCTTATGCCCTGACCATGCTTCCTGAGGTGTTACTCCATCAAAAGTTGTAGTGGGAACTCTATTAAGTAAATAGACTACAGCGTTTTAGTTGCTTCACCCAAAATGTTTTTGATAAACCTGCATCATCAATCATACATCACACCATTTCCATGATGGTACGATTTCACATTTCAACAACACCATTTTGTTACAGGTGTGAGGAGGAGCCATTTGACAACAAATGCCATGTGTTTCCAAAAAATCGTTGAACTCATTGTTGGTGTATTCTCCCCCTCGATCTGAGCAGAGTGTTTTTATTTTCCTACCAGACTCTGTTTCAACAAGGGCTTTGAACTTCTTGAAATTTTCAAAGGCTTCATCCTTAGTGCGTATGCAGTAAATCCACATTTTCCTTGAAAAATCATCAACAAAGAGCATGAAATATTGAAACCTAGAGTGGCTAGGTCTCATTGGTCCACACAAATCGGTATGCACCAAGTCAAGTTTTTCCTTAGCCCAAAATGTACTATGTTTGAATGGTGCTCTATGTTGTTTTCCTGCCAAACAATGTTGACATTTATTTGTACCCTTTTTTAGAGGTGGTAAACCCCTAACCATGTCGTATCGACGAAGTGTGTCAAGATAGCCAAAACTCACATGTCCAAGTCTTCAATGCCATAGTTGAGTTGATGATGTATCCTTGGCTAAAAGTGCTTGATCATTTCATTGAACAAAATCTAACTAAAACATTCTTCCCACATTCGAAGCTTTTACAACAATTTTAGAGCTTCGTGACTTATCTTTGATTAGGCACATATTTTTATCGCCTTTACAATCAAAGTCAATTTTAAGATTGTGATCCAATAATTGACTTACGGATAACAGATTTTTAGTTAAACCATGGGGACATATAGAACATCTGTGATCTTACAACTATGTTTCCCAAGTGGAAGTGAAATAGAACCAATTCCCTCAACACTATATGAAGTATCATCACCCAAAGAAACATGGTTTTTTGTGGGTGTGTCTCTCATGTGAAGAACCAATCTTTCCTACCTGTCATGTGTCGGGTTGCTCCCAAATCAACATACCAAATTTCATGTGGAGATTTAGACTTCTTCAAGACTTCTTGTAAGTGCACCCATCAAGAGTCTAAAAATTAAATTTCATGTGGAGATACAGACATGTACAAATTTCTTGCCAAAAATACGAAAAGACAAAGCACATAGAACAAGAAGGGGAAGTTATGTGGGGAGCTTGAAAAGCTTGGTCCCCACAATACAAAAATATTGTATATATTTTTTTATTTAAAACTTCCAAATAAAAAAATTTAGGTACAGGTAATTTTTTAAAAATACCAAAGAATGAAATAATGTCACCTTTTACAACAAAGCTACATCCACATCTACAAGGGCATGTGATTGCACTCCAGGTGTTCTTCAACTGCAAATCAATCTTGAACTGGGGTGTGGATTCGTAGCAGGGGTCAGAAATGGCTGGGGGCATCTATGGCTCCTCCTAGCTCTGTAATTTCTCCAAATCTCCTTAAACTTCCCTAAAACTTCCTACACTCCTCTCTAGGATCGAATTTGCTCTCCGATACCAAATCTTGATAAAGAATACTTGAAAACAATATTTTCACATAAGTTTGCAAGACAAAAACAAGACGATGCTTCATATTTTATTAATATCAAAACCAAGCATTACAAACAAATGAGAGAGCTGCAATATTTGTAGATATTGGACAAGCTTCTATCTCATCCACAATATATGGAAGCAAATCAACTAATCTAAGAAAATATGCAGAAATAGCATATTACCCCTAACTGGCCCTATTTTCCCTCATGGAAATCATCCGGAACAAAATATACAAGATAGAACATGATTCCACAAACATAGGGATAAGAACAATATCACTTAGTTAACTAACAACTAAGGACAACTAATACCTATTAACATAAGTTTAAAGTATTTAAATTAAATACTTTAACTTATTACATTATTCAAATATAAACTAATGATGAATTAAGCTAAGTTTTATTCCTAATGAGTCTACATAGATATTTATTGTATCCATGAAAAAATTTCGTCAAGCCCACTACCCAAAGAGCTTATGTGAATGTGAAACTAAGCTCGAAACTATTGGGATTAATCAAAGATCAAAATTTTACGAGTATGTGTACATTTCTTCCACCTCTCGAGGTACTATGGCCTTGGGCCTCCAAAATGGATCATACTCCATAGAGCTCCACTTCACGAGATACAATTTCTAGCCAAAACTACCAAAGGACAAAGTGGATCTTTGATGTCTATATTTAGGAGATAAAGTATTGAAGGACTTTGGTGTAATGGAGGTCACCAAGAGATTAGAGCTTCTACGATTAAGTGATATTTGAGAGACGACTTCCCGGTGTCTTCTACTTTGAGCTGAACAATGGATGCTGGGTATAATGAATCAAAGGGGTGGATTCATTATTTAATTTATATTTGAGTTTGTATTTATTATGGCATATGTCATTATATCGGGGAAATAAGAGATTGACGTGGAGATCTATGGGAAATGTGAGCTGAGGATGGCTCGGTTGGAGTGGAACTGTAGGGTGTTGGTGTGTATGGTGGATGTGGAAGTAGTTTGACTGGCAGAGGGAAATATTGTTTGGTTGTTTTTTATTTGGTCTATGTGGAGTGAGGTGAGAGAAGCGGTTTGTTGGGAGGTAAGGTGGATACTCGAGAAAGGGAGGGATGTGAGATGTGAGTTAGAAATCAAGGAGAAGGTGAGAATGGGTTGGACGCAGTGGGTGAGTCTAGTGACTTGGTGAGCTGATGGGTCTGGGCAGGAGAGTGGAGATGGCTTGGCTAAGGTGGGGTTGTAGGAAGCGAGTCGAGGACATATGAGTGGAAGGGTCTCAGTGTGGGAGACAAGGATTAGGAGGTGGTGATGATGTGTTGGTAGTTGTTGTAGGGAGGAGGGGAAATGAATGTGATATTATGGCTTGGAAGTCGAAACTAATGGGAGTGTGATTAGGAGTTGAGTTAGATGAGGTTGTGTTGGGAGTGGCTACTTGGTAGGAATGGAAATAGTCGGGTGTGTAGGAAGCTTCAAGGGTTTTGGGATGGAGTTAAGAAAAGTTATATAGTAGCTCGTGGAGATCCCTGATGAAGGGTTGTGTGGAGTGGAAGGAATAGGCGTTGAGAGATGAGTTAGGAGGTTGGTCTAGGTGTGGGATGAAATTTTGGTGGGGGAGTTGTGTAGGGAATTAGCTTGGTCGGTGAGGAAAGTAGTGGATATGTGGGTAGTGTTAGGATAATAACAATATTTTATGGTTATTAATTTTTTTGTATTTTTAAGAGTAATAACAATAAAATTGCACATCAATTCTAACCAACTCAATAACAAACCCTTTCACATAATCAAGTCACTTGTTTCAAGGCGTCGACAAAATAACTAAATATACGTACTCACACCTCATGTAGACGGACATAGTGCTAAAACCCCCGCAAACAAGTAAGCTTACAAATGAAATATTCACAAAATATATCACGTGATGACCACTAGGAGAATAGTAAATTGCTCAATCGAACTTGAAAACACAGCCAAGCAATAAGGTTAGTTTCATATTTGCTTCCCATGCAGTAGAATTCAACATTAATTATTATTTTGTTTTTCACCAATTATAATTAATTATGTAACAATTAAAAGAACGTGGATATTTACTATAAATAGCTAAATACCAAGTCAGTCAAAAACAATAAGAGCACATAACTCCAAGGTGACCTAAACGATGGATTGTGCTAAACTGAGATCAACAAATACTAAGACCATGCAAACAAGCAAGTTAGACAAGACGAGTAAAATAACAAAAAAATGACTAGATCTAAAGTCTAGTCCCACCGGGCATGCCAAAAATTTTGCACAGAAACCCTCGCTCTTGTGCGGGTGAATGTCGATACTGGTATCCTCCAACAACTTCAAATGATGGAGGGCTTAGGACCTTAGATGTGGATATGGATCTACTGCATAGAGAAGATAGATATGTGATAAAAGAAGATAGATCTGCAAAATTGAAACAGATGTGATTAGATAACAATATGCAGGGGGTTTCCCAAATAATTCCAGTTCCAAGAGGCTATGAACTCCCTTGGAGGATGTCAACCCCCGTGTGATAAAGAATAATGATAACATACAAGACAAACATATAACATGCAAGATGATGAACAAAGAAACCTGCAGATGTTGGTATGTAGATGGTGCTACCAAACTAATCCAAACACAACATGCAACATGAACCATGCTAAGTAAACCACAAAATCATGAACAAAGTATTATGGGGATTCTAGTGTCATTATAAGGACATTATGAGGAAACTATAATAAATAAGAGGCTAAAAATTCAAAACAGCATTTTCCCAAATTTTTCCACTTTTCTTCCTCCTTTTCAAAGAGGGGGGAAGACCCGTATTTATAGCTTGGAGGGGAGGTTAGATTGGGGTTAACGGGTAACCGGGGTTTGATAAATTAACCCTGGTTAAGAGACATGATGTGATCATGGGGCTCACAATTTGACTTATGAGGTTAAAAATATAATGATGTGATAAGGAGTGGGGAGCATGATTGACATGGTTAGGTGTAATAATGCATCCCATTTTTGAATTTAGGAGTGGAGTGTCGGATGGGTATATTATTTCCCATGAATTGAATAAACTTAGGATATGTGATATAATGCCAAATTTTAATTATCAAATGGGTCCACATGGAGCCCATTTGATAATTAATTAATTAAGGGTGAGTAAATAAATGGAATTTACTTGAATTTAAGAAAAATAAAAGCGAGGGGGAAGTTGCATGAAGGAGAATAAATGTTGGATGAAGGAGAAGAGTTACACCAAAAATTGGTGTCTACAAAGATGTATAATTGATTTTATGAGCTAACCTTTGGAAATGATTTTTGCAGTTGATATGGTGAAGGAAAATGTTGTTGCAAAGATGAAGTGAAGGATGTTTCATGACTTATAACTTGCTTAGAAGTATTATACAAGTTATTACATATCTAATTAGTTGTCACATGGCATGATTTTGTTAAGTATAATTTATTTGGTGATTGTATGAAGTGTCTTGGTTGTCAAGGGTGCAGAAACAACTGTTTTGAGAATTGCAAAGGGAACTGGGCCCATTAAATGAAATAATTTGATTGGTTAACGAAAATTATGACCATGGTTAATGTTTAAATGATGTATTAATCATTTTTTATGAATATGGGAGCTTGAATAAGCATGGTTTTGGAATGAGGATAATTTTGGCATCCCAATGCATGTGTTTTAGTGATTTTGGATCATGAAATGAAGGTTTTTGCTAGGTTGACCTACTTGGGTCACTTGTATCTATTTTGGAAAAGTTATGGGATGTTTTTAATGATGCATGGGTCAAATTTATCATGAGGGGCCGAACTCCTTTGGGTAAAGAAGAAGAAATGCATATAAAAGTGATGTTTTAGCTCATTTTGAGAGCCAATCTTGATTGGGATGTTCAAAGTGACCAGAGAGGAGTTGATTGTGGGCATGATAGGTTGAATAATTATTGAGATCATGTGAGATAGATTTTAGAGGCGAGACAAGTAGAGAAAGTCGAAGAAAGAGCAAGTTTGATGCCCTAGGGTATGAGCTAGGGTTTGTGAGTTGAATTAGTGATCTCCATCAGTTGTGGCAAAATAATTTACAGAGATCAAACATCAAAGCAGTGGCTAATTTGGTGTGTGTTTATCCTTAGGGTGTTTTAGTATCCTTTTGGAGTGGTTTCTTCACTAAATTAGGGGTTGGTGTTCCTTGTAGGATTGGTGTTCTACTAAACTAGGGGTTGGTGCTCCTTGTGAAGTTGGTGCTTCACTAAATTAATTTTCTTTGTGTAATATAAGAAGAGTTTCAATGGGTTTTCTTCTCCATGAGGGTTTCCCACTTACATATGGTGTTTTTGTGTTGTGTACTTGTTTTCATACTCTTGTGATTGATTTTTTGTGTCTAATGCACAAGTATGGTTGTGGATGGTTAATGGATTAATGAATCAATGAATGTATGTGATGGTTAAGGAAATGAAATTTAATTTTAGAACCTGATTCACCCCCTCTCTCATTCCATTGTGCTTCCAACATGTAAATGAACCAATTGCACACCTGGCTCACCTTATATAATATCTATTTATAGGATCCTTGTCGATCCAATATCAACACAGATCATGTCCATAACCGCTGGGTGATCAAAAATTATTTCCGCCCACCCTTTTTCAATACACTTTCTCAATTTTTGTCTCCTGGACCTTTCAACATACACTTCAACACCATCTAGAGTTCATATGCCTTTTCTTTGATTCCTAACACCTTTTCAAAACTCTATTTTTTGACCATACACACATTGTGGATATCTTCCTCTGACCCATTGGTCCCACAAATTCACACATCCATGACAGAAGAGCACTCCTGTTAGACCCTCTCCTGCAGCTTATCTTCTCAAAGCACATGTCTATAGGATTCCCACATTAGTGTCTCCCCCTTGAGGCTATATAATTCCCCCTAGCAAGTGTCTCTAAGACTACTACCATATTTATACATTTCTCAAAAATGGTCATTTAATACTACAACCAATCCCCTCGGAGAATATTTAAGAAAACTTATTCCCAATCCAACTCTTTTCAATCAAATGACCAACATAGTTTGTCATTGACTTGAGGGGTGTTGGTTGGATATTTTTTCAAAGAAAAATATGAAGTTAAACCACAGCATGTGGGATAAATTCCTCCTCAAATAAAGGGGATGCCTCTGTTTATTACTAATCTAAAGCATGCCAAATAATATTTACAATATCCACACTAATCTAACCATTCGGGGTTGGGATCTCATCCTAGTATATGTTCTTGTTAGAAAGGAAGACATGTAGAGAGAGAAGAAGAAAAAAATACATGAGGAATTTTAGGAGTAAGAAGAGAATGAGAAGGAAATGTGCTTTCTCTTAAGTAGAATGTAGATCAAAAGATAATCACACGTGAATAGATAGTAATAACTAGCTACATATTCAATAAACTAGATCTTAAAGAAAAGAACCATTTGGTGCATTAAACTCAAGAACAATACCTTAAATGAAAGAGATAAATCCACAACACAAAGTCTGTAACAGATATCTTTAATGTTCTCTTGATAACAAGAAAGAAAACAAAAATTTTTCTATCTATGCACTTCAAGATCTAATTCATAAAAAGAATATCCAACCCTTTCGAATGTGCCCAAGCACTTACTTTTATAGATTTTCAAAGATGAGAGATAGAGAGGAGAGGGAACAAATAGGGAACGATATTGGATTTGATCTTTCCATTAATGAAAACCTCATTTTTTGCCCACGTTAAACTTTTGCAAGAGAAGGAAAGAGCCCCATACTTCATCAATTCGAGTGGTTGAGCCATCTATAACTGCATATTAATGCTTGAACTATTTTCCCTCTTTTTCTCCCACTAAACACTACCAAAATATGATTCGATGATGCCAAATTTAAGGGCTCGAGGAGATATTTCCAACGATATAAATTTTTCGTGATTTAGAACTTTGAGTCGAAAGATATGGCCCTCTGAAGATTTACATGTCGGGAAGCACAGAACGTGACATGGCAGCCTTTAATTGGTTTGGGGATTAGCCTCTACCTACATGTGTACTACTTTTGATTTTCCATGTGTCACCACCATTGGGTCATGGGGTCGGGATTTACTTCCTTTATTTTCATTTCTTTCCTTTTGCATTCTATGGCTTTGTAAATTTGGGCCAATGAAACAACACCATGTTCCTTCACGGTGTCAAACCTGCCCTTTGCTCTAGTCTACCTCTTTAGAAATTTGATCCACTAGAATATTTCCATGATCCTTCACAATGTTATATTTCTATTAAACTTGCATTGGCCATTGTGAAGCATAAGCCAATGAGAAGGCTATCTCTGTTTCTTCACAATTCACCTTTTAGTCAAGGATCTTGTCAAACTATGAAATACTGACCAATGAGAGAGATCCACGCACCTTCCCTATGTCATACTTTTGATAACCTTGGCTAATAAATGCAAGATGTGATCCAATGAGAAAGCTCCATGCCCTTCACAAAGGTCGACTATTTGAAACCCCGATCTGAAAATGCAAAATATGAGCCAATGAGAAATCTCTATGCCCCTTGGGCTGTCATTATTTTCTTTATCTCTTGACTGGAAAGTGTGAAGTATGAGCTAAAGAGAAGGCTCAATGGTCCTCGCAGTTGTCATTTTATGTTAGATCTCGCCTTTTAACCTTCACAATGTTAGACTGTGAAATGTTAGCCGCTGAAAAGGCTCCATGTAGTTTGGTTGTCTAACCTATTTTTTATTAGATACGGTAAAAATAGGGATCGGCTTCCAGGGCCATTACAAGAGGAGGAACAGAAACAACAAGCAAGAAGGAAATGAAAAATTCCAAGAAAGGAGTTAAACATTCTTAACTCTTACAATTAAGAACTAGACTTTATAATAAGGTGGGAAAACCAGAGAGAAGGAGAAATAGTCTCCAAAACATCAAAATAGAAGTTCACCAAAATTCTACCAACAAGTCAAACTAGAAGATAATTTTTGGGGAACCCCACTGCTACCATCATGGCTATCTTTGATCATGTCACCCTCAGCACCTTTGTCATTAAAGTCATCCTCTAGCTCGTCCTCAGAGCTACTGATGCACAAGTTAAAATTCCTTCTTTTAGTGCCCTCCTCCATCCCTTCCAACCTGTCGCTAAGCTTTTTGACCTGGTCCTCCAGCTCAGAAATTTCTACTTGGACTTCACCTATGTAGTGACAATTTACTTGGAAGCGTTGATGACATCCATCATTGTTTCCCTTTGACCAGCATTGGTTTCTTCTATCACTGAAACACCCCTTCTAAATACTAGACCTTTCTTCTCAAATCCTCAAACCCTCGTAGTTACCATCCCGATTTATTTTTCTCAAAGTACTTGCTTCCCTATGACCATCCTCACCCATTTCTTTACTAGAATCCTCCCCCACAATTTTGCATTTGTCGGCCTTCATCTTAGTAAGGTAATATACAAGAGTAAGGTCATCCTCATCTCGCATTCTCTCTTTCGTGGAAGAGGACAGAGTAGGTTTCCCATTTTCAAACATCGAAGAATGAGACCTTCATGCAAAGTTTAATGTTTTCCTTTATGGCATTCAAATTTTTCTTCTAACTTTTGAGAGAAGAGCTTTCTGATCGCAAAAGATACCATCATTCATGGCTTTCCAAAACCCCAAAAAAATGAGGAAGGGCAATATTCCAAGCCTAGATCAAGATAGGAAAATGGAAAGGGATCTCCCATTGAAAGCAACAATCTTCAATCGTCAAGGGTAGGATCCATTGGATATTGAACAAATCTAAAATAGCAGTCAAAGACAACATGGGAGAAGGAGCAATGAAGGAGGAGATGGTTGAAATTTTCCTCCTCTTTCTTACAAAGAGAACATCTATTAGGAATCTTCATTCCCCTTTTCCTGAGATTGTCCATAGTCGATTTTATCCTAAACAACCGTAAAAAAATATTAATCTTAGGGGTGAGATCCTTCACCTAGATTTTACCCCAATAGTCCATGCAAATCATTCTTGGAATTTGACATGTAGGCATATTTAATCGGAAATTTCTAGATTCTTCTTCTTTCCATTTGATGGAGTCCTCCTTGGTTTGGAACATGGGGATGTGGAAAGCCTTAAGTTTATTGTTGAGAACCCAGAAAGGTTGGATGTCACCATCAAAATCCAGAGGAGGCTCAATGATTTCCCATCTAATAGAATCTTCTTGGATCCAAAAGAATCCAAAATTTTCTAGATTCCTTGTAGTACTAAGCAACTTATTTCCAGAAATCCAAGTTAGTTAAGGGGGAATCCTCAAGCCAATTATCAAACCAAAAACTGATTCTAGAGCCCTTACCAATTTCCCAAATCATACCTTTGATAAGATTTCTTTAGATACCACAAAGGAATTCCAGAAAAAAGACCCTCTAGGGAGGTTATTTTGGTTAAAATAGGATTACATTCTGCCTATATTCAACAAATATTTCATCCTTATAATTTTCACCCAAAGACCTTCCTCTCTGGCAATCCTCCATCCAGCCTTGGTAATTAAGGCCTTGTTCATAAGAGAAATGTTTTTAGCCCCAATCCTCCACATAGCTTAGGTTTAGTAACTTTATCCTAGGCCACAAGAGGAAATTTGAATTTCTCACTAGCTCCCATCCAGAGGAACCTCTTTTGGATTTTCTCTAAGGCTTCCTTAATTTTACTCAGGGAGCATGAAAAGAGACATCACATAAATGGGAATGCCTTAAAGGGAGCTTTGGAGCAATTGAATCTTACCAGCTTGAGAGAGCAAGAGACCCTTCCAAGACAAGAGTTTACTATTAACTCTATCCAACAAAGCATTCCAAATTGTGAGGTCAGGCTTCTTAAGGATCAAGGGCATACCCAAATAAGAATCTAGAAAATGTTTGATTCTGTAACCCAAGATGCGAGCTAATCTGGCTTGAACCTGATTTTCCACATTTATGAAAAAGACAACACTTTTATGGAAGTTGACCATCCGTCCAAAACCTGCTTTCATAATCATTAAGAGCCACCTTAAAATTTGAGGCTTCTTGGACAGAGGCCTTACCCATCATAAAATTATCATCCACAAACTGATTGAGACAAATAAAGGGAAGACCATTTGAGATTTTAACACTGGATGCATTTCGAATCCA
The DNA here is from genome assembly GCA_018340775.1 of Taxus wallichiana var. yunnanensis. Taxonomy (NCBI): domain Eukaryota; kingdom Viridiplantae; phylum Streptophyta; class Pinopsida; order Cupressales; family Taxaceae; genus Taxus; species Taxus wallichiana. Next base: position 551,577,514 of record CM031242.1, on the reverse strand, counting down.
TGGCCTCGTTGATGATTCTACTCAGGGATTTAGCCATTATGACATAGAGGAAAGGTGAGAGAGGATCACCTTGTCTCAACCCTCTACCAGCTTAGAAGAAACCTTTGGTTTGCCATTGACCAAAGACCAATAAACTGGTAGTGGAAATGCATGTCATAATCATATTAACCAAAAATTTATCAAAACCCACCTTTAGCAAGATGGCCTAGAAGGAAAGACCAATTTATCCTATCAAAGGCTTTATGCATATCCAATTTAAGAAACATAGCCGATCTTCCAGAGCTTTCAATGGAGTGGATGGCTTCTTGAATCACAATAATGATGTCAGTAATTTTCCTTCCAGGAACAAAATCCCCCTGATTCCCAGAGATAAAGTTGGGAAGAACCATCCGAATCCTCCCAACTATGATTTTAGTTAGAATTTTATAACTGGTGTTACATAGACTTATAGGTCTGAAATCCTTAACCTCCTTGGCACCAACAATTTTCGGCACTAGGAAAATAAAATTATTATTCATTTTCCTCAAGAGATGGCCATTGTTAAAAAACTCTTGGACCATTTCAATGACCTCGTGTTTAATCACCTCCTAATTTTTGAAAGAAAAAGGTAAGGAAGCCATCCGGCCCTAGAGATTTATTAGGTTCCATATCAAAGATCATGAAATGGATTTCCTCCTCTGAGGGGATCCTTAAAATATCTCTATTCTCAAGGGGGTGATTACTTTCTAAAAAATATCCGAGACTTTGTTCTAAACCAACTCCTCCAACCTCTGCCCCTATTTGAAGAGCTCCTTAAAGTAATTTATTATAGAGGCATTGATGTCCCTGCTATCCGTAAATGACTCCCCATTTTCACCTCTTATTTCATTAATCTTTAGGATATTGGCTCTAGAAGTAGCAGAGAAATGGAAGAATTTAGTATTCCTATCCCCTTCCTTAAGCCATTTGACCCTAGATTTTTGTCTCCAATACACCTCTTCTTTAGCCAGAATTCCATGGTAATCAGCCAGGAGTTTTTGTTCTTGATCCTTGAGAACCGATTAAGACCAACATTCTCCATAAGTTCCTCAATATTTATGAGATCTTCAAAGCAATTCTACTTTTTTCCTAGAAAATATTTCCAAAAGTCTCCTTGTTCCATCTTTTAAGTGCAAGGGTGTGGAACCTGTTTTCATGTGAGAAAGTGTCAAGACTATACACTAAGAGTATTGTACACTTTTCACAGCTTGTCTCGCCATGTTCGGGGTGGGCCGAGCCCCGAGTGGGGGTCTAGAGGCAAGCAAGCCCTCGGGAAGAGGGTTCGGGGCACATGCCTCCCTAAAAAAAAAAATTGGGCCTTAAAACGTTCCCGATATATCGGGAAACGTGTTTTTCTCATATGGGTGGGATTTTGACCCATAGGTTTATGGGACAATTTTGGCCCACGGTTTTGTAAAACTACTTAAGTAGTTGTCTACTTATATGGTTTTATGCATATGGTAGGTATCATGTAACATTACAAATGTGTTTTGAATTCGGGTGTGAATTTTGTAGAGTTTGTTTAGCATAGCTCCAAATAGATCTAGGTATTATATTGAGAGAGCGGTGGCTTGTAATAAAATCTGAGCAAGTGATTCTTTGTGGACGTAGCCCAAATTGGGTGAACCACGTTAAATATTGTCTCTTTGTGTTGTGTTATTTTATTCTACACTTTTATTTAAGATCTATAATATTTTTCTACATATTATTTTCTATTATTGTGATTGTATGAGGGATTATTCCACATATTTTATCCCTTATTTCCTAACATTAAGATTACATTTGATGTGCTTTAGTTTAAAACACAATCTGAAGCTAGCAACCCCACGAACCTGGATATTCCACCATTCTAGAATCTTGTTGTAAATATCCGGGTGGTCTAACCACATCTTTTCAAATCTGAAAGGCCTAGATTTTTTTAAATGATTCATTCCCAAATCAAGAAGAATGGGATTATGATCCGAGCCAATTCTGGGGAGATTTTTTAGAGAATAAAGTTGATTGATCATACAAAGATGACTTACCACAAATCTATCCAATCTTATCTAAATGAGCTCAAATCCAGTCCTTTTGTTTACCCAAGTAAACTTGGATCCCTCCAAATCTAAGTCAAACAAACTATTACTAGCTAGGAAGTCAGCAAGATCTTCCATACTTTCAAAATAAGAGATCAAACCCCCTCTCTTTTCACCAGGGGAAAGGGGGTATTGAATTCTCCTCCAACTATCCAATCTTTATCATTAAATAGTTGTCTAAAGCTAGAGAGATCCTTCCAGAAATTTTGTCTTTCACTGAGTTTATTGGGAGCATAAATGTTAGAAACATACCAAGATTTTTTTCGAGATGATTTCCATGAAATTCATAACCACATGGCCAGGGGAGGAAAGGATCAGAACTCCATGCACTAAACTAGGATCCCACATAGTGACAACACCTCCTAAGGCCCCAGAGGAGCTACGCCTTTCCTGACTATCTTTCCAAATTTGTCTCCCCACCTCTTTAAATCTATCCATGTTCATTTTGGTTTCTTGGAGCATGAAAATATCCGGTTTAACTTTAACTCTAAGATCCTTAGCAATTCTGTGTTTACTAGGATTATTCAAACCCCTAATGTTCCAAGAGAGGAGGATCATTTAACATTTCTTATTACGGAGAAGCAACTTCCAGAGTACCCTGAATGTCAGCTTCTACTTCCCTCCTAGAGTTAGTCTCCCTTAATTCCTTATTAATTTTCCTACCCAAAGGAGTTGAGTCCTTACCAACATCAGCTCTGGAGGTGCTTTTGCGTGACCAATTTAGATTTACTAACTACGGTCTTGGGAGAGACCCCTAGTTCATAAGTATCGTGCAATAAAGTCTCAAGAATTTCAAGCCATTAGACGTTGGTAATAGTTCATCTTATCTCTGACCAAAGGGGATCTAACCAATGGAATAAAATTCATCTAACGATGGTCCACAGGCCACTTGCAAAGTAAGAGTGATGCCTTCCGAAACTTGGTTGGCCCTTCCCCTGAATCAAGAATCCTCCTCGATTCTCGGGTTTCTCGATATGTTAGAGTTTTTGAGTCACAACCTTTTACTTTGGGTGGACTTAGAAACTTTTGGATTTATAAAACTACCGCCACATATCACTGTTGACATCACTAACTTCTCGGACCGAAGCCTTAATTGAACTCGATGGATTTCATGGAATTGAAGTCTGTGAAATGCAAATGTTTTTAATTTCACCAGAAAGATGATATGTGTCCTGTTGTGACCATTGATATACTGTCATCTATCATTTCCTTTACCCGTCGCATGTTATTTGACTTACATTGATTTAGTCCGGTCCCACCGCGGACTCAAATGCTATGGAATGTGGTTTATTCCACAGTCCGTTGTTCAAGCCAACACCTTTTAAGAGAGCTAGAATCCCACTATGTGGCCTTCGCTTGATATTGGTCATTGAAATTGACAGCCAAATGAACTTCATGGAGTCTTTTAAATATAACCCGCCAATGAACTAGCTTAGTCTCCCGCGGGTTTCCAAATGTTTGATTCACCAAGTGTAGCACGGCCTTCTAGTATTCTATAGATTTATCAAAATCCTACCTAAGTCCTTGACCGATGCTCCTTTGTTCCATGGGTTATGAGAACCCAGAACACCAAGTTCTTACACTCCATGGTAAATTGAATTACGTGTCTTGTGGCTTTCTTAGAGAAAAATGACTAAGTCCATTTTATGAGTTATCAAAATTGCAAAGGGTGTGAATTTGGGATAACAATGAACCTGAAAGCTGATTCAGAAAGCACGTAAGGCATTTTAAAAGAAATCTTTAGGTGAAAAATGGGACACAAATAGGTTCTTCATGAAAATTTTGATTGGTTATCCCATTTTATTGGTAAGCACAAAAATGGGATAACATTTGGCTCTGACTGGGGACTTTATTTGATACTTTAAAGAAAGAGAAATCCTAGATCTCTGAAGTATCAATCCATTGGGCTATGGAGTCAAGTCTAACCTTGAAGAAATTTATCTTTTCCTTTAAAAATTTACCTCCTAAATCCGTTATGAACTTGGCACCGAACTAGAATTGGCTGATGACCGCTAGCCAGAAATTGATCTGTGGAGCTCTAAATAAATCTCAGAAACTACTCCAACTATTTGATTTCACCAAGAAATGAGTCGTGTATAGTAACAAAATACCATAAAAACTATATAAAAACATGTAAAATCATACATGCTTCAAGTAAAGCATGTAGAGTGTGCACAAGCACTTCTTTTGTTGAAAACAAACCTACCTACTCTACTCTAACTATAAGAAAAGGAAACTCAAACAAATCCTACAATAGGAGGGGAGAAGTAGTTGCCTTTCATCACAAACTTAGATCATGTAATTGATTTTGCAATAAACATGGTCTTTAGTAAGAGTGAAAAACTATTCTGAAGTTGGTTCTCCACCCTTCTTACTAAAGTATCAGCAAAAATAAAACAAATACCTCTTTTAGTTGTTTTGTATTTAGATTTGAGAGGTATTACAACTAATCTTTGGTGTGTTGTAGTTCACCCTCATGCTTTGAATTAAGCATGACAGTAGCAAATCCTCGGGTGACTTTAAACTAAGGAAAATATCTTATTAGGCAAGGCCTAATCCTCATGATTTTCCCATCTCTTTGAAGCTCATCCCCATGAATGGGGACATCCGCAGACTTTCCTTTCCATGAATAAAGTTGCTTGCGTAAGTTTATCTCGATCCTTATTTTGCTTCCATGAACAACTCGCAAAATACTCGCCTTCTCCATGATGAATTTTGATTTTGCAATTGATTCATCATGGCTCTCCTCCTCCTCAAGCATGAAGTTTGAAAAATCAAACTCCTTTTCATTTTCCTCATACAGATCGATTTGGGAAGTAGTTTATTTGTATTGAGATAGCAGATGAAAATGCACAAATTGTGAGTTCGATGGATTCTGCTGGTATCCAGATTTAATCTCCATCACAACTTGAACAACATCATGAATCTGCACAAGACACTCAAGGATAGATAGATGTTTTGTATGTCATTTGTAGCCGGGGAGAACACCTATCTGCTTGTTTGTATTCAAGATTTGGGGGAGTGGATAGCACCTTCATAAGGGTTTTGATCTAACCCTCACTATTTTAGGTTGTGCCTATCAACCAAGGTAAGAGAACCTATATTGCAGCCCCTATACGGTAAGGAGATGGAGATATCCTTGTATTTTGTGTGTGATGTGGAGGAGGCTTTGTGAAAACATGATCAAATATCCATTATCCAAACTCAAAGGAGCTGTCACTACTAAATGATGGAAATGTTCTCAAAGCAAAGCTAGAGCTGCTAAAGACATGATAAAACCCTGATCAACTTTGTGCATTTTTGTGAAAGGATTGAATTCTTTTGTAGACACACAATGCAGATGTAGGGGTATTGTAGGTAGGATGAGTTAGTTTGAAATGAAATTATGATGAGAGACCTTGGAACAAGAGTAGCTAGAAATCATCACCTTCTTTGGGAAACTTTGCAAATGGGTTACAACACCTAAACAACAGAGATGTTTCAATGAATTTGAAGTGCTCTTTCAACCAGGATGTGTGCACAATGGATGCCCAAATCTACACTATTCCATACAAACTTTGATAGCCTGCCACAAAGGCTTGAAGCAAAATATCAATAAAGCATTAAGAACCCCTTGTTAGATCATGTCCTAAGGTGCACCCAAAGGTTTACAAATACCCTCAGTTTGCAAGGAAGGTAAGATGAATTTAAATCTGTTTATCTCCACTCAAATGAATGCTCTTCTGAATGGAAGATTGCAGATGCCTTCAAACCCTCTACAAGAAATGAGACCATGCATGACCAATAAATATCCCAAACACAAGATTGCAACATGAGCATGAAACACAAATTGAAAACATACTGAAATACAAGTGCATGCAAGCTTTGCCAAGAGATAAAACTAGTTAATCCAAGAATTTGATCAAATATATCAGCAAGGGAATGTTATTTAGACAATCTCAAAGCTTGTTGATGGCTTTATAGCTGAAACCAACTCAACATGATGAACATTTGATGCAAACTGGAATAAAAATGGCTCTCAGGCAGTTTCTCAAAAAGGAAAATGGACTTCTTCTAGTTTTTTCCTGTGAAATTTCTTCTCTCTTTCTCCAAAATTCTCAACAGACCTCTAAAAATGCTTCCAAACTACATCATATACCCTATGCCATCTTGGATCCTTGCATCCCAAGCAAATAATATGCCAAAGGGATCAAAT